>CAUYQG010257800.1:0-60395 GCA_963574415.1 Tarsius wallacei
ATAATAAATCAAAAATTAGCCGGGTGTGGTAGCACGTGCCTGTCGTTCCAGCTACTGGGAAGGCTGAGGCGGAAGGATCGCCGGATCCCAGCAGGTCGAGGCTGCGGTGGCCGGGAGCGGCCACTGCACTCCAGTCTGGGCGACAGAGTGAGACTCCAACTCAAAAAAACAAAAACAAAAAAAGAAAGATTATATTTCTAACTTATTTCTATTTCTGTTCAGTCATGGTCAGAGAGATACAGCACAGATTCTTCTATTACGAGGAGCCAAATATCTGCCAGATAAAAATGGAGTAACCCCTCTAGATTTGTGTGTACAGGTATGTTTTTAGTATATATTCTGAGTCCTTTATCTTTATAATAGAAACTGAGAATGGTGACATAATTTTTTTACTTAAAGGGTGGGTGCAGATATTTTCATTTTGTAAAGAATATGACCTTTGGGGGGGCCAAGGTAGAGGACTGCCCAGGAGTTCAAGACTAGCCTGGGCAACATAGTAAGAACTCACCTCTACAAAAATATGAAAATGTTAGCTGGGCATGGTGGGCATATACTTGTGGTCCCAGATACTCGAGTGGCTGAGGCAGAAGGCTCACCTGAGCCCAGAAGGCTGAGGGTGCAGTGAGCTGTGATCGTGCCACTGCACTTCAGCCTGGGTGACACAGTGAGACCCTGACTCAAAAAAAAAATAATAATAAGACCTTTGAAAGGCCTGGTCAGCCAGGTGTGGTGGTTCAGCCTGTAATCCCAGCACTTTGGGAGGCCGAGGTGACAGGATTGCCCAAGCCCACGGGTTTGAGACCAGCCTGGGCAACATGGTGAGACTTCGACTCTACAATAAAATAAAATAAAAGTCAGCCAGGTGTGGTGGTGCATGCCTGTAGTTCCGGCTACTTGGAAGGCTGGGGTGGACGGATCGCCAGAGCCCAGCAGGTCGATGCTGGGGTGACTGTTGACTGTGCCACTGCACTCTAGCCTGGGCAATGGAGTGAGACTCCAACTAAAATAAAAGAAACAAAGAGACTTTGTCTTTAAACTTGAATAATTTTAAGTCTTATTTTTAGGGTGGATATGGAGAGACTTGTGAAGTGTTAATTCAGCATCACCCTAGGCTTTTCCAGACTATTATTCAAATGACCCAGAATGAAGACCTCCGTGAAAACATGGTAATGTAGTTGTGCTAGTAGCTTGCACATGAACAAGCTTTATTCATGGTTGGCATATATGAAATTTTATAAATGTGATTAGTAATTGTACTTATTATTACAAATCTTTTAATAATTTAAATTTGTGTATCTGCATTATAGGATAAGAATGAGTTATTTTATAATTGGTAAACTTTGTGCTAATATTTGGCTTATGAATCTTCTGTCTTGGGTTTTTGGTCTCTTCCTTAAGATAACTAGAATATTCCCCATAGGGAGAGGAGAATAATCTGAGGAGGAATATCATGTTATGATTGGTGATCACTAGTTTACTCAGCCCTGTATTTATATTAACTCTACTTATAGAAAAATTGCAGAGTTTAGAATTCTCTTAAATTTTAGAAGTTTGGAATTTGATTTCCTTAAATATACTTTTGTTAAAATTCTGTCTATACTTTTTATAGTTTTTTACTGGATGATCTTGAACCAAAGATATTATATCATCTTATCTCTATATTGACTTTTAAATTTATGTAAGGCAAAATAACTGTAAAGGGCCTGAGTTTAGCTCATTGGCTTTAGGATACTTATTAAACTAATAGACACTTAATTTTTTGATAAAATTTAATGGTTTGCTATGTAATAACATTTTTTTTATTTGTAAAAAATTTAGTTGCGGCAAGTTCTGGAGCATTTGTCTCAGCAAAGCGAAAGCCAGTACCTCAAGATTCTGACAAGCCTTGCTGAAGTTGCTACAACAAATGGTCATAAACTGCTTAGGTAAGTGTTTCCAAATAAGAGCAAATCAATAGGTACTGCTAGCTTCATCTCCTAAACAGTTTAGACTCTTGGATGTCTTTTTGTCAGTGGTAAGTTGCTATGAAAATTTGCTGACTTGTCATGGTTGGTTTTGCTTAAAAGGACCAGTGTAATCAGCTTTTACTAAAGAGACTTTTTCTCTCTAAAGAAACTAATAAAGTAGGGCATATTTAAATGAATTTGGGCTTATGTGTCTAGAATTTTAGGAAATGATTGCTTAGACTAGCCATATAAGTAAATGTACACAAAGAAGAATTAGAAAGTAGTTCAGAAATCTTGGTCACTAATTTATAAAGCTAGGTACAAGCTACTGTTTACCCTTTCAGTATACCTTCAAGGTTTCTCCCTGAACTGTCCCTCTCAGCTCAATTCTTTATTCTTTCCAAAAGATTGTGTGATCTTAATGGCTTATCATTACATCCACAGAGTTAATGCCTTTCTATTACTTGAATTTATGTATATAGCATTTTCCTTCATCTATACTTCTCTCTATTTGGTTAGCCATCCCAATTAGGAGGAATAAACTGCCACTGAGAAATGGTTATTGTGTTATTATTTCTTAGCTTACAAATTTGACCCCCTTCTAATCTGAATGCTTTTCTCTTTGTACTATTCGTTTTACTAATCCCTTCTACTCTTTTTTTAATCTTCAATCTTTTTTCTATATTTAATACTATTGGATTCATTAATAGAATACACTGTAGACTTTACAGTATACAACTTAACTTGAGATTTAGAATGTTTAAGCAAGAATCAAACTGTTAAAACAATAACCAAAATTTCTTTTATCCATTATTAAAAAATAATAGAAATTAGCATTATTCAACACATCTTACTTTACATTTATCTCTTGAAATATATATCTTAATCAGCTGCCTTTTCTAATACATTATTGTTTTAAGAAATTAAAATAATAGATTAAATTGAATAATATAACTTTTCAAAGATACTTCAGTTACTGGTTTGATATATATGTTTCCATAATTTGCAATGAGTAAATTCATCTACACACACACACACACACACACACACACACACATATGTATTTAAATTTTTAAATTTTATTTTAAAGATGTGGGGTACAATTCAGGGTTGGCTATACAGACGTTGATTATGCAGGTACCCTTGTTGATGAAGTGTGCCCCTCCCTCCCGTAGCAGTTTCCCTCAACTGCCAATTCCACCCCCCTTCCCCTGGCAGTTTTCCACTACTGCCAATCCCTTTCTTACAATATTATGATAATTGTTCAAAGTCCACTTATGAATGAGAACATGTGGTACTCTGCTCTTTGTTTCTGTGATAGATCACTGAGTATGATCAACTTTAAATCCATCCAAGTTGCTGCGAAGTCCATGTGTTTGTCCTTTCTTCTCTTAATATACTCACAGATTGTGATCTTTTCCCACTTCTGTAGTTACAGCTGCACTTTTTTCCTCCTAACATCATGTCACTTCTGTAAGTCAACTACATTATCAAATTTGGTATTTTTTTTGTTTGTTTCAGTCTTCTTTAGGACTTTTCCTAGTTTCAGATCAAAATCACATTCTGACCAATTACTTAAAAGGCCCTTTGCTTGGTTCCTTATACTTCATGGTACCAAGATCACCTTCTTGTATTTTTTTAACCATTTAATCTTTCTTCAGCAGTTCTACTCAATATACCATTTGCTTATTTTAAAAATTAGTCTATTTTTATCTTTGAGACTACTTTTAGACTCTGTCTATAAGATTCACTGAATTCCAGCTTTCCATAATACTATCCTTTTGTTTGGTCATTCCTAATAATCTTTTTAGTATTCTTTGCTGAAACCTTTCCAAGATTCAGACATATTAATTAAAAGCATGGACTCTGGAGTCAGCCAGACTCAGGCTTGAATCCAGACATCACCATTTACTGTGTGACCTTAGCAGTTAACTTTTAGAAATCTCTTTCCTCATATTTAAATTACAGTCTATATAGGATTTTACTAGATTTTATTCCATTTTTTTGGAAAATGCTAGTAAGTATCTTAATGAGTTGTGAGAATGAATGAAATAAGATGATGTAAAATGCTAAGCAAAGTTTATACCACATAGTAGAGATGTTGATAATTATGTAAGTGGGAGATGCTGCAGATGATGTTGATGATTTGACATACTCTCATAATGCCATTTAACCTATTTTCCTGCATTAGAAAACTTGTTTTCCCCTCCTCAGATCTTTGTCCTGTTGTATGTACTTCCACAGTAATCAGAAAATACTTATGTTTTTATCTATCTGTGGTTTTATTTTCAGTTCATCTTTATCACTTATTAAGCAGGTACTAAGCTCAGGAACATTCAGATACCTTTTTTTTTTCATTTAAACCTCTTAGTAACTTTGTAATTTAGATATTATCTTCATTTTACATATAAAAGTTGAAGGTGAATGATTGCCAAGGTAATAAATAAACCAGCATTTGTATTCTTATGCATAAAGAACAGATTCTAGGTTCTAATCCAGCTTCTAAAAGTGACAGAGGGATTAGGGGAATGCGAGAAACAGGGTAGGAAAAAGGAATCTATGGCTAAAGGAAGTTTTAAAACGATTGTGCTAAACTACTGCTACCTTTCAAATGCTTTATAGAATCTGTTCTTCTTATGGTCATTAGGGCCTGTAAGTAGCTCTTTGTTGGAATTGGTGGTGAGTATTGGTATTAATCTTGTGTTAGCATTTATTGTACTCGGCTGGGTATGGTACGTCATGTCTGAGGGCCTTGGAGAAAGTCACACCCCAGAGCCAGTTAACTTTTTTTTTGCTGATCCCCAATTTTTTTTTTTTTTTTTTTTGAGTTGGAGTCTCACGCTGTCATCCAGACTGGAGTGCAGTGGCTGCTCCCGGCCACTGCAGCCTCAACTTGCTGGGCTCCAGCGATCCTTCTGCCTCAGCCTTCCAAGTAGCCAGAACTATAGGCGCGCGCTACCACGCCTGGCTAATTTTTTTGATTTATTGTAGAGATGAGGTCTCACCAAGTTGCCCAGGCGGGTCTCGAACCTGCGGGCTCAGGCAATTCACTCACCTCGGCCTCCCAAAGCGCGGGATTACAGGTTGAGCCACTGAGCCCGGCCAACCACCAATTTTTAAGCAAAGCTTCTCTTCCTTAATGAATTACAAATCAGGAAATTATTGTTATTATTTTTTGAGTAAAGATCTTACTCTGTCACCCAGGCTGGAGTGCAGTGGCATGATCACAGCTCATTGCAGTCTTGATGTCCTGGGCTTAGGCAATCCTTCCGTCTCAGCCTCCTGAGTAGCTGACACTACAGGCATGTGCCACCATGCCTGACTAATTTTTAAATTTTTGTAGGGACAAGGTCTCACTGTTTCCCAGGTTGGTCTCTAACTCCTGGGCTCATGATCCTTCTGCTCAGACTCCCTAAGTGCTGGGATTTTAAGTGGTAGCCATGGTACCTGGCCTCAATAAGTTATGTAAAACAAATACTTGTATATGTGGTAATCATGCAGAGGAAAAGAATATTCACATCTTTCTCGTAGAATTTGAGAGTCATTGTAAGTTAACTTTTTCTAAGAGCTGCAATACAATACAGATAGGAAATAGTTACAACCAGTCTACATTTATTTCTGTTTCATCAACAATCTTGATATAATATTAGACACACTTCCTAAAGACAAATGTGTAAAAATCAATGCAAGCTAAATTAATGATTCTGTACACACTTGATTCAAAGTTACTGAAACAAACATACAAAGAAAGGTTTTAACCTAATGTGCTGTAGCTATCCCAGTCAAATATATCATGGACAATAGTGGCTGTTAGATTTTACTAATACTGGTAGCTGACAGCTAGATTTTATTGACTTTTTTAAAAAAACAATTTAATGATTCTTAGAATGAGAAAACAACATGAATATTGAAGTGAAAATGTCAAGAAATTTTTGTTCACATATCACCAGGATTTAAAATGCTCTCTAATTTGGCACTTATCAAAATGGAATATTTGGAAGTAGACATTTGCTATTCCTGAATTACTAATTTTTATTTTTTAATGTTAAAGGATACCTAAAGATATCACAGAGAAAGATTTCAATGAATTGGGTACAATATACATAGGGAAAAAGAGAGCAATCTTTTGATAATTGAATGTATACAAAGATTACATGCCATTCTGCCCAAAAGTTTATGCAACTTTTCATTATGCTTTTGTGCAACAGGTGTGATACAAGATAACTGATGTTAAAGGTTTCAAAATGAAACCACCCTCTGACCAAAAAAATAATTGTCTAAAGATACATTATTAGATTATTTAATCCACCTCCTATAGTTTTTCTGTGGAAGAGTAGTAGTTGGCCTTCAAGATGATGAACAATCCCAAGGTTCTATGAAATTCTGAAGGACTCTCTGATTTGTGAAAGTTAGTTTATATTATATCACTATGATAGTGTTAATTGAATTTTAGTTTTCTCTTTTTTCATTGTGGGGGTATATTTTCTATGTTTATGTAGAATCATAAGACAAGCTGTTATACAGAGAATTACCTTGATAGTAATTTTTAAATTATTCCATTTGTGAATGTTCTGTATATCAACAATTGTTTGCTGTTCTGGGGTGGAAAGGAGATAAGGGGTTATGGATTTAATGGCAGAGCTAAGGTTAGCCTCTTAGTTAAAACAATTGAGTTGTGGGTTGGCCTGAGAACGTAATCATTTATACCATTGCTTCTCTGTGAAGTATATTCAGAATTCTTAAGAATCAATTTATTTATTTGTTTGTTTGTTTGATTCGGGGTCTTACTCTGTTGCCCAGGCTAGAGTGCAGTGGCATGATCACGACAATCATGACTTACAGTAGCTTTGCCCTCCTGGGCTCAGGGCGATCCTTCCACCTCAGCACCCGAGTAGCTGGGACTGCAGATGTGGCCACCATGACCGACTAATTCTTTTGATTTTTTTTGTAGAGATGAGGTCTTGCTTTGTTGCCCAGGCTGGTCTCAAACTCCTGGGCTCAAGCAATCCCATCCATCTCAGCCTCCCAAAGCGCTGGTATTACAGGTGTGAGCCACTGCTCCTGACCTAAAGAATCAATTTAATTTGCAAATATTCTTTTGGAAAGTGAAAGTTACGGGTTGTCTTAAAATTGGTGCCTCAAGAAACTAACTGTTCTGCATGGGTGATTTTCTTCATAGTTTATGCTTTGATCATTGGTTATATTCTGGGAGCTTAAAAAAATAGTAATTCACTTATATGCAATTCAAATAATGTACATTTGGTAACTTGCTGTTAAACATTCCATTCCATCTCCTATCATGATAAAAAAAATCTTACTCTAGTTATATTTTGAAACAGATGGTCAGTGGGATGAAAATGTTTTAAAATAAGTATTTTAAGATGTAATTTGTTTTATTCCCTCTAATGTGTTCATATTTTAATTTTTTATTTTCAGCCTATCTAGCAATTATGATGCTCAAATGAAGAGCCTTTTAAGGATTGTGAGAATATTTTGTCACGTCTTTCGAATTGGTCCATCCTCCCCCAGTAATGGAATCGATATGGGCTACAACGGGAATAAAACTCCAAGAAGCCAGGTGTTCAAGGTCAGAAAAGTATATGACGTTGTTAGGAAGATAGACGTAAAAGAGATGAATTTGACAAAGCATGCATTCATTAATCAGAAACCTCATGAACAGGACGTAAGTTTGGTTTATACCCGTATCACTTTTTAAGTTAGGCACTCCTTTCTCCTTTCAACTCTAATCAACAGCAAATCTTAATTGGTGAGCTTTCTATATTTTTCTCATAACGAATATTTTTATTCTGTAGTATTTTATTCTAAGGACAGAGATATTTAGTGTTTACATTTAATTTTATTAAATTATAGGTTTTTAATGTAATATGCAGCCTCTGTGTTTTTAAAATAAATATATATTTCATATTAGCAAGCAAAGAAAATACTCAGTTTTAATTTAGATTTTATTATTGTGTATATGTTAGGTGTGTGTCTGTGTATGTGTTTTTATTTATTTTTATTTTTATCTTTTTTGAGTTGGAGTCTCACTGTCGCCCAGACTAGAGTGCAGTGGCACGCTCTCGGCCACCACAGCCTCGACCTGCTGGGCTCCAGCGATCCTTCCACCTCAGCCTTCCAAGTGGCTGGAACTACAGGCGCGTGCTACCACAGCCGGCTAATTTTTTTAAATTTTATTTTATTGTAGAGATGAGGTCTCGCCAAGTTACCCCGGCGGTTCTCAGACCTGTGGGCTCAGGCAATCCACTCACTTCAGCCTCCCAAAGCGCGGGATTACAGGCTGAGCCACTTAGCCCGGCTGTGTATGTGTTTTTAAAGTAAGATTGCTTTCATTTACTGAAGCATTAATTGTTTACTAACAGTTAATTCCTGGAATCACTTCAAGAGAGAATCGTTGAGATATTTTCTTAAAATATTTTATATTGCTCCAGCTGCCTCTTTTTAATATAAGCACATATGGATGAAGTTCTTGGAGGAATGATTCCATATTAAATCCAAGGCAGTGATGCTACCTTTGTTAAATTATAACTTTGTAAACAAAATGAATATGGCTATAATTGTTATTGTTAATGTCTTTTTTTGTGACATTTTAAAGTAACATTTTTGGAAAAGGTGTAATTTAATAACTTCATGTAATTTTTTAAAGATAATTTTTATTAAGAGATTTTTAAAGTATAAAATTTGCTTTGGGGTTCATGAGTTACTTATATTTATTTGAACAGTCTTTTGAGTATAAAATACAGATTATCCAAAAAGTGATATTTTTATGTTTTACTTCCTTGATAACTAGTTAAGGTTGACAGCTTTATTGTCTGTAAAATTCAAAGCTAAATTAATGATCTCTGCCAAATTATTGTTTTTGTACATGGAAAATTTTTGGCAGATATGTAAAAAATGGTTTGCAAGAATTTGACACTAATAGACCTAGAATAGGTATGATAGTCTTTTAGAAAGGTGTGTATATGTGTCTGTCCATCTGTTTTACTCTTTAAAAAAAAAAAATTGTGTAGGAAAGCGTTTAGTCATATATGTATGGGTGTGTGTATATATAGTTTTTTCTATTGCCTTCCTTTTTTTTCCTTATTGTGCCACCTCCTGGAAGAATGAAGTTATGCATCCTTTTGTCATTCAGATTTTGGCTTTTCATGTACCACCACCTCCACAGACACTTAGTTAAGAGTGACAACTTACTGTCTTTGTAAAATTTGTCTTCATGATTGACCTACTCTTTTGTCAGTGCTGTTTTAAGTGAGTTTTACTACTCAGACATCATATGAAGTTGTTCTTAATGTGCTCAGGTTCACTCTGTTAGTGACTGAATTTACCCCTGCTTTGACTTTCTATCATCTATACTGAGTAGAAAATTAAATCATTATCCAAATGAATTTATTTATATTCAATATTGTCTGATTTTTTTTGGTTAAAATTTGAATCTGCTACCTACTTGCTAATTATATCAGAAAATAAATATGTGCTTTGTAGCCTCTCTATTAGCATGACTTTAAATAGTTTTCTACCTAGGCAATCAATATGAACAGAATAGTACAGAAGAGAATATCATTGTGTATCTTTTATAGCTTTTTATTTAAAAATAGAATCCACACTTTGTGTTTTATCACATATCTATGATATAATAATACGATAAGTTCTTTCCTTCCTGTTTATTTTGTTAGTATCTTTCTTTTTTAAGGTGTTGTTTTCTATATCATTGACAACTACTTTTGCCTCTGCTCACTTATTTTTTCTTAAATCTTGAACTTTAATTTTAGTAAAACACTTTTATTGCAAAACTCAGCTAATTTTTAAAAAACGTTAATAAGTTAGCTTTTTTTTTTGAGTCGAAGTCTCACTCTGTCGCCCAGGCTGGAGTGCAGTGACATGCTCATGGCTACCACAGCCCTAACCTGCTGGGCTCAGGTGATCCTTCCACATCAGCCTTCCAAATAGCCGGAACCACTTACGCCAGGCTAAGTTTTTGATTTATTGTAAAGACGAGGTCATGCCAGGTTGCCCAGACTGGTCTCAAACCTCTGGGCTCAGGCAATTCTCTTGCCTCTGCCTCCCAAAGGGCTGATATTGCAGAGTGAGCCACCATGCCCAGAGTGTTAGCTCTTAAGGAATTTGTTAGTCTCTTTCCATCCAATTTTTTGAATTAAATATATAATCTGGTGGGTTGACAAAATGATTTATCCTTCCACTTATAATAAGGGATAAAAATAGAAGCTACATTGTCACCCATGTGTGTAAGGTCTCCTGTTTATAGGTGATTCAAGTTATAAACATCTTTGCTATTTGCTGGGTTGCTGCCATGTTAGACTGGAAATACCATTTTAATTCTTACCACATTTTGTCTAAGGTAGCAGTTGATCCCTACTTTTCATTTCACTAACTAGGTTCTCTAACGTGTCACTTTATTGTTAGAATTAAGTAATGGTTTTTCCATTAAGAATGAGTGGGTTTATAGGCCATGTGTTTTTGGTAGGTGAAATTGTTTAGCATCCTGTTGTTAGCTTTCTGATTTATTTTAGAAGTTCTTTAAGTTAGTCTTAACACTTAGCCATTCTTTCAGGGTTAAGAGATTTTTATCTAGTGCCTTGGGAACATGGAGGCATTTGAAGGAGAAGTTTGTTTTTATTATCAAAGCAGGGTGAACATGGAGAAGACAATTGAGACTTCCTGGATCTTGACGTGCTCTTTTTTGTGAATAGTAAGCTATGACTACTACAGCTTCATAGACTTATAATTTGGAAAATTTGGAAGCCACGAGAGATTATGAATTTTTAACTTTAATATTTTATCTTGTGAGTTATGACATTTGACATTATCTAGTTGATAGTAGTCAGACTAACAGGATTTCAAGTACTATTAATGAACCTAAGTTCATAATGCTCTCCTACCAAATTTATTCTTCACCTCAGCACATCTTGAAATATTTAAAAATTCTCCAACACTTTTGGGATTATAAATCACATTTTTGAAATATAACTTAAAATGTTTATAAATCATATATGATTGTCATATCATTGTTACTATAAGTCTGTGGAAAGGGTCACTCAGTAATATGAAATGAAGCAATATATTCGCAATGCCAAGAAACCTGCTAATATTTTTCTATAGTAATTGACTCATTGTTCATTAATAATTGATAACGTGTGGTGTTTCATATCTCATTTAATATGTTTTATCATTATTTATGAATTTAGAAAGCATCATAGATATAGTATGCAGTGGCTTCATTTTAATTTTTAAAAATTATTTTAATCCTTTTTGTCTGTGGCTTGCTACCACAGCTAGAAATTAAAGTTATTTTTACAGTATTCTTTTTTATGATTGAGGAATGAATTTTCTGACAGTGAATTATTTCCTATTCAGAAGACAACTCTGTAGGTAAAGTCACCTCAAGGTTGGGGTTTAGTTTTAGTGCATGTGTGATTAAAGAAAGAAAAGGTGAGAAAAAGGAGAAAAGTAAAGAACGATCCTACGTGGCTTACTATGTCTCTTCTTTTTTTACTCATTTTCTTCTCATTGTTTGCTGTGTTCTATTACTGAAAACTGTAGCTTTTCAATATCTTTATTATCACTATCATTTTGGCACAGATCCAGTTTTTTCTTTGATGCTATTTCTGCTCAAAATGTGCCTTTAATTTTTTACCCATTGTCAGTGTTTAGAAATAGGACTACAAGTTTAGACTCAGCGCTCATCTGCATGATCAGCATGTGTCATTTCTTGCCTTAGGCTTCATCTCCATCCAGTGTGTTGATTTTCTAGGTTTTATCCTTTCTCATTTAGAGGCCAATTATTCCTTTTTTTGTTTATTTCAGGCAGTTTATATCACCACCTGTTCTTTCCATTTTGGAAGTTGGTTTCTGATGTAAAGCTAGATAGTTTGCTGACATAAAAAGTTCTTTTTCATCTTCTACGGCAGGTTTAATGTTTTGCTCTTGAAGAGAAACTATAGGTTCAACTTGGATCATGATTAGAATTTTAAGACATTTTCAGTGAAAATTTCATGTCAGTGTTTATGGCAGCAGATGCTTCTTACCTTTCTTTAAACGACTCAGGGACTCCAAGTTTTCTAACAGTTGTGTCTATGGAAACTATGGAAAAACCCTCTTTGTGGGTAAGAGGGGTGTTCATTTAAACCTCAGAGAGGGTCTGATTAGTTTCTCTTACACAAAGGGAAACACTATGCTTACCTGCCTACCTAGTTTATACTAACTAAACATTCATTGAGTGAGTGAGCTAGGTTTTTGTTGATAGTAATGATAGTGGCCTTGTTTGTTTTGTTTTCCACTTTTGGTGTAATATATAAATGAAGTCACTTGGGGTGATTTAATTATCTGCAAATTCAATAAGTAAAATTCTCAAAAAGTGAATGTAATAGAAGCTTGAAGAAAAGCTAAAGATGTAGTGGAGGTATTTGTTAGATAATAATTGGGAAGAATTTCCTGGTAGAAAAGGTTATTTAACAGTTTCCCAGATTTCAAATATAATTATATAATCTCTTTTAATAGTGGTCTTTAAAAGGAAGAACACTTCATTCATTGAAATATTTTAAGGGTGGGCCCTTCTGAAGTACATGGTCTTGTTTGTAGCATTCTGTGATTGTATAAGAATTAAGAAGTATGATTAACTTTTATGTTTATTTGCAGAAAGATAGCTTATCATTCTCAATAGGAATATTTAAAATAATGTAAGGTAGACTGTTTAACCTAACTGCTTTTTGAACTGTTAATCTTTGTGATTAAAAATATTCTTATAATAGTAATTGGGTATTAATATTCTTGCTTGTTTTTAAAACTGTTAGTTATTTTGGGTCATGTTTATAGTTGATCTTGTTTAGTATTTGGTTCTGTTGTAGCTGTTGTGATAACATGATATATTATTTAAAAAATAAAATGTCATTTGCTGTTAACTTACAGAAAACATTTCATTATTCTCAATAGGAATATTTTAATACTGTAGGAGTAAGGAACATTTTATTCTGTCTTCTCATCTTTTTTTTTTTTGAACTGTTAATCTTTACTTGGAATTAAGAAATTGCTAGTCAGAATTTTGATAAAGTTTTGGTAATATTTATTTTTTAAAAAAATCACTAATTTTAGAGATGGATTGTATGTGTAAGTATATGTATGTATGTGTGTGTGCATCCATAAATATGCCATGTTTTATAATTTGTTATTAATTATCAACATTTGAAGAATTACATTTAAAGAAAGGACACAGTAAACTAAGCTGCTTGTTAGTTTTTTAGGAATTCTCATTTTTTTAATTGAAAAAAGACTTATTTGTCTAATTTTAAATTGTTGATGTTTGTTAATACAGTAAATATTAGGGTGATTATAATAGTAACATGTACTTTTAAACTAAATATTTGAAAATTAAAAGAAGATTGCTTATGAATTTCTTGTTAGATTTTAGTTTTTCCTCTTTATTCCAAAGTATACATAAGCGCAGATTAAATTTATAAGACATATTTTGTTACTTGCTTTAGACATTACTGTCACATTAACTTGGGAAGATCTAGAGTAAGTTTCCTCTTTTGTAACATTTGTCTGATTGTGTGAGGTTTTTTAATCCTGTAGTTTAAGAATGATGTTTAAAACACATTTTTCTTTTTGTCTTAGCCTCTCGAATTGCTTTGGCATTCACTAGATGAATGGCTAGTTTTAATAGCTACAGAATTGATGAAAAACAAAAAGGACTCAACAGATATCACTTCTATTTTACTGAAACAAAAAGGCCAAGATCAGGATGCTGCTTCCATTCCTCCATTTGAACCTCCAGGACCTGGAAGCTATGAAAACCTATCTACTGGTGCAGGGGAATCAAAACCAGATGCTCTTGCAGGGAAACAGGAAGCCAGTGCAGATTGTCAGGATGTTATTTCTATGACAGCTAACCGGTTAAGTGCTGTCATTCAAGCTTTTTACATGTGCTGTTCTTGTCAGATGCCTCTGGGGTAAGAAAGTTTTGGCTTATTATTTTTTTCTGATACATGAAGAAAAAGCAATGATTTTTTTGTAATTTTAGTAACAGTAAATACGTTATTGATTTAAGGTTCTATTCTGTTCTTGTTTTAGGATACTCATTGTATTAACCTAGATCTAGTACAAAATAATCAAATTTTAAGCAAGTGACGTATAAATTATTACTATGTAACCTGGTGAATGTCACCTTGTATAGGATATCCTTGTTATGTATTTGAAATATGTAGAGCATAGATATGTAAAATTTCAAAACTTTAAAAAGTTACTTGTTGATATAATTTGCTGATGAGAAGTTACAATGTATGTATTCTTTCATTTTACAAACTGGGCATGCTTCAGTGTTCTAAATTTATAAAGAAGATCTAACTCCATTTTTTTTTTTTTTTTTAGTTTAGAAGCCAGTCTAATTCAATATTTATCAAATTTGCTATATTTTATATCACTGACTTTTGTTTATGCATTCTGATTGGTTTTTACCTCCCACAGAATGACTTCACCCCGTTTCATTGAATTTGTCTGCAAACATGATGAAGTTTTAAAATGCTTTGTTAATAGGTAAGCTTTCTGGGATTTAGAAACTTCCCTGATCACCTTTCCTCTCTTTACTCACAGTTTTATCTCAACAGAAAAAATATTATTCCTGTTACTATTTAAAATATGCTCAATAACAAGTGAAAGTGTAGTAGATGTGGATTATTATGTATTTTTCTTCTGTTTCTGTATTATATATCTGAACTTGCATTTCATTAATGCCACTTGTCCTTCCTGTCAATTTAAATAAAATATATTTTTCTTTTAGAAATCCCAAAATTATATTTGATCACTTTCACTTTCTTCTTGAATGTCCTGAGTTGATGTCAAGATTCATGCATATCATAAAAGCACAGGTAGAAATTTTTTTAATCTTGTTTTTAGTCTACTTAATGAAATTTAAAAAATTTTAATATTGTCTAGTGGAATAATTATCATACTTAAGACCTGCTATAAGAGGAATGGAATTACATGTTTCTAAGAGGAGCAAATTTTCTTTAGCGATGTGTATTAAGTGCCTACTATGTGCAAAGGCCTATGCAAAACCAATAGAACACATCAGCACATTTCCTGAAGTGAATTTCATGGAACACTTGTCTTATAAGACTGATTGTCCTGATTGAAAAGGATTTTATCTGCAAGTACATTTAGGAAATATAACATTTTCCCTTTGGAAATTTTTAAAGTACATTGGCAGCATGTTAAAAGTTCTGAGAAACCCTTTAGTAAAAATAGTGATTTAACTTTGCCAATCTTCAAAACTTATTTGACTTGACAACCTTTCCCCTAACAGGGTTTGTACCTATTTCTTAACATTCTTGAGCCTTGGTTTCTTCATCTGTAAATGGAGTTATGCTGACACTAGCCTCATAGAACTGTTATGAAGAATAAACTGTAAAGAGTGACTGGTATATATGCTCAGTAAATGATAGTTGTTTTGGAGATAGAAAACAGATTTCCTTTCTCCAAGAGGATCTCAGTGTAGCAGTAGAGATCATAAACATAACGTAGTAACTTCATTAGTACCTGGTTCTTTAGGAATTTAAGGGAGGAAGAACTTGCTTCTGGCTGCTTATGATCAAGAAAAATTTCAAGAGGAGGTAGATTTTAAGGTACCTTGAAAAACATGCAAAATTTTGATGGGAGTAAACAAGGAGGATAGACATTCTAGCTAACATGAGGCTGGGCATATGGATGGAAACATATAAAACTATAGTGGTTACAACAGAAATTTTATGTAGGTAATGAGAAGGAATATTTCTGGAAAGATAGACTGGGCTCATGTTGCCAGATTGAAGAATTTTCTTTGTTTGCTAGGCTGTCAGGAGCCACTGATTACTTTGCTTTAGGAGAATGACATAATCCTGCAAAGTTTTAGGAAATAATGTCAAATAGGTAGTATAGTCTGGAAACTGTGGTTTGGTTAGTAGTCATAAGATAATAAATATCTTAAGTGGCTTTTAATGTCTTTAGGGACGCTGACCTTTTTAGGAGTTAAAAAAGCTAAGAACTAATTTTTATTCAATTATGCACATGCATATAGGGATCTTTTGACACCTGTCCAGTAATTATAATGTAAAAGGGAAGATAATAATAATAATTTACATTTATTAAGTGCTAATTTTAGACCAAATTACTATATATTTGATTTATATGATTATATAATTTTCTTAACAATCAAGTAAGATTGGTACTCTAAGCTGAAGGGCTAAATAACTTGTTTAAGTCATTCAGCTACTAAGTGAGAGAACCAGAATTTAAAAGTTTATCTGGTTCTCAGATTCTTTTTTTTAACCTATACTATATGATTCTGTTTTGGGGCAAATGTGATAATAGGTGAAAGAAGAGTTTAGGTTTTGAAAGACAGGTAGCCTGCTATTTTTTAATACTATCTCTGCTTTTTACTTTTTATTCCCTATTCCTTTTCTGGGCAATTCAGTGAAAAAACATCTGTATCTACCTTGATGACCCAGAGAAGGAAATTTTGTTACCTGACCAGGGTGAGAAGGGTGTCTGTGTAGTGGTTTTGGAGCATGGGCGTGGTAAGGAGGGCATCTGTGTAGAAAAGGGGCCCAGTGTGGGTTATGTGACTTGGAGTGGGTTATGTGACTTGGAGTTGTGTAAGGAAGATGTCTATTTTGGGGGTGGTGGCAACTGATCAGAGTTGTTTGACGGAGCCCCAGTAGGGACTGAGTCAGGGAAAAGTCAGGGACTGAGTCAGGTAAAGCAAGAGATGAGCCAGAACATTTTGTTGAATAAGAAAGTAAGGAGATATTCAAAGAATGATGGGGTTATGTCAGAATGACTCAGAAGCCAGTTTGAATGGACTCCTACTACCAAATTTGGAATAATTTAAACATCAAAAGAAATAATGATAGCAGCATATTATAAATAAAATAGGAACTCATGAGTCTGTACTGAAAATGGTAATGAATAAATGGAAGGTTTGGTGAGGGGTAGGATATTTATACAGTCTTAAAGTATCTCCCCAGACTACTTACTAATTGCAAAGAGAGAAAGGGGGCTTATAGTGAGAAGCTTGGCAGCGATCAAAGGAGACCTACCAGTGTGCCAGATGATAGAATACTCTGAGAAGAACATGGCATCACTTGAGAGTGATATTCCTGCCAAAGATGCACACCTTGAATCTAAACATGAGGAGTCATCAAACTAAATCCAGTTGAGGGACATTCTACAAGAAAGTCCTACGGACCTGCAATCTTTAAAGTATCAAGGTCATGAAAATAAGAAAACATTGAAGGAGCTTCACCAGAGTGAAGGACGCTGACAGAGACAGGGCAATTAAAAACAGTTCATGAATCATTTTGCTATAAAAGAAATTATTGGGAAACTGGCAAAGCTTGAAAGAATATTTAAGGATTAGATATAATGCTATTATCAGTGTTAATTTCCTGATTTTGGTTATCTGGTTATGAAGGAGAATTCCCTTGTTTGTGGGAAATATATATCAACATATTTATGGGTGTCTGGACATCATATTGGCAACTTGCTCTCATGTCACGGGAAAAAAAAGTACTTTGTACTCTGGTGTACTTGGAAATTTTCTGTAACTTGGAGACTGTTCCCCCAACCATGTTAAAAAGCTGCCTCTGCTAAGGGATTGACTTCTTTCTCTGTTGGTGGTTTTCAGGTGGTCAGTAGTTAAAGAGAGAGGTGTTTGTATTGCTATACAAATGCTATTAAGAGAACCATGTGTAATCAGTCCTGTTTTGTGAATTATTTATGAAAACGCAGGTACTCAGGTTACATACAAAAATGTGCTGCTCTTGGGCTTTGTAGGTGTTTGCATGTGTGTGTGTGTGTATGTGCATCTTCTAGATATCTTATTAGCTTTCGAAGGCAGAAATTTGTTCCATTTGAATTACTTAAAATTGCCATTGGTTTTTATTTCTTGGCTCACATTTTGTAGATAAGGACATAGTTTAATGTCTTATAAAAGGAAGTAAATTTTCTTTTTAAAAATAGTTACAATAATTTTAACATTGTTGTGAGTGACAATAAGAACAATGCCTATTTATTGAGTATTCTGGGTGCTGAGTATTTCTGCATGTTTGTAACATGTGTTGCATTTTTCTCTTCTGTAAGATGGGGATAAAATTCCCTTTTTAAACTTGTAGTATTGTAAGGGTTGCATGTGGTAATGCATGTGAAGTGCTTTGAACAGTACCTAATAGGTGCTTAATAAGTGTTTGCTAATTTATGATTATAATTATTACATTCTGTGTTTGCATTATTTCATTTAATCCTTACAGTTAGCTCTTGAAGTAGGTATTATTTTCTACATTTTATAGGTGAGAAAAGTAAACTTCTGGAAGGATTAGTAATTTCCTTGAGATAAACCTTTTAAGTGACAGAGTCAGGACTTCAAACCATGTTTATCTGACTTCAAAGCCCATACTTAAATACTTTGCTTCTGTGTAATGTTTTTTTCTCTCCGCTTTTACCAAAGTTTCAGAAATAATCAGCATTAAAATTTTCAGTACTTTATTTTTCAGCCTGTTTACTAAAAATGAAATGTTATATTTAATTTATATGCACAGTAGTGCATACAATACTGTATAATAACATCACTGCTTTATTCAAAATGTGGAAGACTGAAGTATGGACAGAGTGAAACATTTAACTTTGAAAAAGGGAGCATTTCTTTTCTTACTGAAAGAACACATATTAAAAGGCAGAGGTTGTCTTACCAACCTTAATTAATGTTTTTATCGAGAATTGATAAAAAGTATTTTTCAAGTCTTTTAACGCAAAACAAATATTAAACTTAGCCAAGATGAAGATATTTGTTGGTGTCTTGAAGAAAGAAACTTTTTTGTGGTGTTGGATGGTGTTGATCATATTTACCTCTCGAACCTTTTAGCTTTTGTGGTATTTCACTATCCTGGTTCTCCTTTGATGTTTTTTGGCTGTGTGTATTTATTTGCTAAGCAAATTCTCACTTATGACCTGTGATCATAATTTTTTCATTCTTGGTGTTTGTTCTCTATATCTTTCATCTCTTGAACAAGGTACCTTACCCTGTCTCCACCTTCAGCTTTGTTCCTGGCTTTATTTCCAGTGTCTCAACTAGTATTTATTTCATCACTGTCCAGTATTTATTTCCAAGTCCCTAATAGTTCTATCTCACAATAACTTTAAATTGAAGCTTCATAAAACCTTATTTATTTTCTTTCCATTGGTATCTTCTAGAAGTGTGAGGGTAGGTTATAGGGAGAGAGGTCCTACCCCAAGTGATTTCTATTAATAAGTTCACTCTCTAGAGATCTTATCTTATATTTAATGTTTATTTACAGGAGAATGTCTTTCAGACTTACTTCTTTGTTCCCCTTTCCTACCACAATCACGACTTTATTATCCAGTACCTATGATTGCAACTGCTGCCTGGATGGTGGTACCACATGCTGGTGCCACCCTCATTTTAATGACTGCAGTTACCACGTTACTCCTCTGACCAGATGTTCACAGTGGCCTGTGTAGCGTTCCTTGATTCTCAGGATCCATAATTATGTGCTCAGTTTACTTGTGCAAACATATTTGTTTTAACATGTAGGGATAGAACTCAGTTATGCCAGTGCCATCACCAGGTCTTCGCAGGAGACACAGTGTCTCCTTCTCTCTGCCTTTTTTCTTGTTTCTTTTAGCTGGATGTGCCCTCTTTCCTCCCTGCTTGGGCAAATCCTACCTAGCTTTAAGTCCTGGTTCAAACTGTTTCCCCATGAAACCTTTGTACTCATCTGCACAGTTTCTAATTTCTTAGTACATCTGAAGTTCATATTTCACTGTTTAGCACTTGATATTATATACATATTGTATTATTCTGTGTTAATCTTGTCTCTTTCTTTAACTATATTAAATGGTTTTTAGTGAGGAAATTGAGATTTTTACATTACATGCAGTTTTGGCACATACTAGGTACTCAATACTACTTTCTATTTCATCATAAAAATTGCAGATCATTTGCAGTTGACTTATCTTTTTTTTTTTTTTTTTTGAGTTGGAGTCTCACTCTGTCGCCCAGACTGGAGTGCAGTGGCCGCTCCCAGCCACCGCAGCCTCGACCTGCTGGGCTCTGGCGATCCTTCCGCCTCAGCCTTCCAAGTAGCTGGAACTATAGGTGCGCGCTACCACGCCCAGCTAATTTTTGATTTATTGTAGAGATGCGGTCTCACCAAGTTGCCCAGGCGGGTCTCGAATGCAGTTGACTTATCTGGCAGCTGAACAAAAGGGAGAGACTTTCTTTACTGTTCAAGAGATCTTATTCTTCAATTTTTAGGGTAGAGGAAGGTAAAAGGGTAACAAATTTCTTTCTAGTTTCTGTATATATTCCAAAGGTAGAAATAAGAAAGTTAGGTATAAAATATTACTTTCATGAAAATTCAAGTGGCACATACAATATAATTTTTCTGGGTATGAAAATTCATTCTAATGAATCTTGGACTTAAATTGAGACTAGATAAGTTCAATGACATCTGATATTAAGTTCTTATAACCTAATTTATCAAGTTTTTTTCTACTGAAAGTGTAGGAATTTTAAAAAATACATTCTCTGTGTAGTCAGAGTATTTCATCTAAAATCAGTCTTTTCTGAATAGTAATTGAAATATTAAAACATAAGTAGTAACTGTTTATTATAAATAAAGGCCTAAGAATGATTTTTTTGTAGAAAGTAAATACAGTAATTGGGTAACTGAAATACTGCTAATATATTTTCTGTTATTTTTTGTGCTAGCCTTTTAAAGATCGCTGTGAATGGTTCTATGAACATTTGCATTCAGGACAACCAGATTCAGATATGGTGCATAGACCAGTGAATGAAAATGACATCCTGCTGGTTCATAGAGGTATGCTTAATGAAGAAACTGATATATATGTGAGGCACAAAGTACTTGTTATTGTAAATTTTAATATGTTAAAATTAACCAATGCTACATATTTAGATTCTATTTTTAGGAGTAGCTGTGAAGTTGTGTCAAAAGCAAATTGTGCAAAGCTAAAGCAAGGAATTGCTGTACGGTTCCATGGAGAAGAAGGCATGGTGGGTATAAAAACAAGTGACTTAGAAATCACTCTGTATAAAAGAATAATTGAAATGTAATTGAATGAGGTTTAATATTTAGTTAATAAGGGAAGAAACTTAAAATGATTTTAATTTTGTTGTTTAGAAAAATTTTCCAATATAATATATTACTGTTGATGCTTAATTTTATTTTCTTGAACTCAGGGTCAAGGTGTTGTGCGTGAGTGGTTTGATATTCTGTCTAATGAGATAGTCAATCCCGATTATGCATTGTTTACCCAGTCAGCTGATGGTAAGTTTTATGGTCTAGATGATTTTTTCTGTGACTTGTCACATTTTTCAAATTACTTCAGTATATTTTATCTTTCATTTCCACAGTAACCCTTTGAGCATTGTGGGGTACCCTCATTGTATAGATGAGAAAACTGAAATTCAGTTTTTATCTTCATCCACACAGTTAAGGAGTGGCAGAATCATAAGTGGAACCTGACTCAGTCCAGCATTTTTTCTTATAAGCAGTTGGTTCCCTAATGGTTGTCTCAGGGACTAGTGCTGGCCCTAAGGAAGTTTTTATCAGTCCTTTGTAAAATAAAACTAAATTTATTCGATTTGAGGATTGTCCTTTAGTCTACTCTTTTGAGTGAAACTTCCCTTTTATAAAATAATGGTTCTTGTAGATAGACTTAATAAAAGTCCTTATTTGGAAAAATAAAATTTGCTCACCCTATTTGAGTTTCCAAGTTTTAAAACTTATTGGTTATGAAAACTAAAGTATAGAAATCATGATGCAAAATCTTAACTCATAATCTATTTATGTATACTAACTTTATTTTCATCCTTATTAAGAGATTAAGACCTGGTGACTAAAAGCTCTTATTTAACCATATAAGAGAAGAAAATTGTATTTAGAAATTAAGAATTTCTAAATGTGGAAATTCTTTGGGTAGATCTTAATGTTTTCAATATTTTTTTAAAAAAAAACTTGTTTTCTAATCAAATTAAGATGCTTACTATGGAGAAGTAGTGTAGTGTGATGGTTAAGAGTTTGATCTTTGGGGTCACACTGGGTGTAAATCCTGGCTCTGCTACACTTTGGTATGATCTTGGGCCAGTAGCTTTTCTGAACTTCATTTTCCTCATTTGAAAATGATAAGCTATGTTTTGTAGGGTAGTAAGGTTCAGTTAGCTGATATGTGAAAAGGTTTAGCCCAGTGCCTGGCATTAGAAAAACATAAAGGAAATAGTAGACGCTGTTATTGTTATTCTGTGAACATGATATTTTCTTGTGCAGTAGGATTTTTCTGAGGGCATGAAAATAACTGGAGGTCAGAGCTTTATTTACTTCTTGAACTTAAATTTTAACATAAGCTTTATATTCTGTTTTAACTAGTTTTCAAGTTCAAAACTATTATTTCTTTCCTGAAAATTTTTGTTCCAGTTGTCTCCATTTTTTTTTAAGTTTCTCTTTATTCTTTTTAAGAAGCCAGATTTCTCAGAAAGTACTTAGATAGAGAAGGAATTATACACAGAGCTAAGGAGGAAAAGAAGAGTCATCAGCTATCTTTGTTGGTTCTTCAGTAGCCCCAATCATTCACTAAACAGATAAAAAGTATTTGTGATCATTCTCAGAATGTTAAACTTTTGGAATTATATTTATATCTGTCTTGGAACTGTTTTTAATATCTAGTCTTGCCTCATGACAGGGAATTAATCTCGAAAGGTACTTAACAGTGAATGATGAGCTTCATGTGGCTCATTTAGACCATTCTCATAATTTCTCAGTGAATTATTGTCAAAAATGTATACTAAGTAGCCAAACATTTTGCTTTCTGATACTTCCCACTTTTTCTTTGATGCTCTTTCATTAGGTTTATCAGTTATTCATTCTTTTAGCCCAGGTGCCTAGAATAGTAGTACATAACATAAGTTCATTCTGTATTTGTTGAATGAATGACTGAATTTGTAATCTTAGTTATAGTCATCACCACTATTTATTTTCAGAACTTTTCATCACCCCAAGCAGAAGCTCTGTACCCATTAAGCAGCATCTCCTCATTTCCCCTATCCCTAGCCTCAGGTTACTGCTAATCTACTTTCTGTCTCTCTAAATTTGCCTGCTAGATACTTCATAAAAATGGATTCATATTCCATTGCACTAGATTTTGACAGTAATCAGTAACTATTGTCCTTGCCAGTTTTACTTTGACCTCAGAGGTAATTGTTTAAACTTAATTGTTTGCCATTAGGAAGAATTGGTTGGCTTGTGGACCTAGGTGATTGTCTGATCATTGTTAACAAGCATCAAGTTCATTGACTAAGCCTATCACTTAACAACAGTTAAACATACACATTTTTAATTATTCTCATAGGGTTCTATTCCAGCAGAGGCAAAAACTGGGGAACACTTGCAGCACTTACAGATGAATGGGACAGTGTCTTCCCTAGTGCACAGCCTGGTAGTTATTACCACACTGCCTAGGAAAATGTGTGTGTGTGACTGTGTGAACTTTTACTAAGTTATTTCCAGGCTCTCTGACGATCTTCCAGTTACTTTTGGTCAAAAGTCCTCTAAAATTTTCTCTCTGTCCATAGACTTACTTTTATAAGTATGTGTGAATTAGCGATTCTCTTCTGTACTTAGTATTTTACTACCTGTTATATAATCCACAAAGACCATTCCTCTGGAGGTTTATACATAATGGTAATCTCAGTTTTCTTGAAATTGTTTGTTAATTAGTTTATCTGCTCTGAAATAATCTCTCTTCTGCATATAGATTCTTAAGAATAAATTGCTTTCTATTTATTCCAATAGGAACAACTTTTCAGCCCAATAGCAACTCCTATGTAAATCCTGATCACTTGAACTATTTTCGGTTTGCTGGACAGATTTTGGGACTAGCTTTGAATCATAGGCAGCTGGTCAATATTTATTTCACACGATCATTCTACAAGCACATTCTCGGTATGGCTCTATTATTATTTCTGTAGGCATTTATTTATATTATTTTTCTTACAGTTTAGAGAAAACTAAGTAGAGAAGCTAAGAGGCATTTTGGATGAGATTTTTATTTTGATTGGAGACCATCTGTGTGTAAGGCATTTGAGGGCCTGGGGAGGAGAGAAATGACCTACTTTTTTTTTTTTTAAACACTCATTGCCTAAAGTTTTTTTCCATTTTAGTGTATGTTTATGCTAGGAATGCATTTTAATGTGAGTATTTTTAAGATAATTGGCATTTTTAAAGTTTATAATAGCTTCCTGAATAGCTATTTCAAAGAAAGATTATATTGTAAAGATGTGGAAGAAACAGATTCTTAATTTAATAGACTTTCAAAATCAGGAATCCATTTAAAACATGCAGTAAATTGGATTATATTTTGCAGTTTTTCAGAGTATCTGTAGAGGGCAGTATTTTACCATTAAACAGATTAGGGAAGACAGAAACGTTTAGATTATAACTGCTGTATGTTTACATTTTTTTAGGTATTCCCGTAAATTACCAAGATGTGGCATCCATTGATCCAGAATATGCCAAAAATTTGCAGTGGATTTTAGATAATGATATTAGTGATCTGGGTCTAGAGCTAACCTTTTCTGTTGAGACTGATGTGTTTGGAGCAATGGAAGAGGTGCCTTTGAAACCTGGGGGTGGAAGTATTCTTGTGACGCAAAATAACAAAGTGAGTATTGAAATTTTTACCTTAGCCATTGTCTATAACTTGACCCTCATAGTTTGTTGATTACTCTAAATTCTTCTGGCACTTGCTACAAAAACTTTTACTGTTAAAGTTTCATAACAGATAAAACATTTCAATTAACAAAACCATCAAATATCAAGCTTCAAATTAGAAAGGATCATTTGAATACTGTGTTAGCTATGTTGAAATGGTTCCTAAAAAAGTCTAGAGCACAATTCAGTTGATTGTATAAATTGGGCACCTACTTTGAAAAATCTGATTAGAAATATAAGCTTAAATCAAGATAATATTGCAAAAATTGCTATTTCATGTTTCAAAGATGTAATATTAAAAACTTCTAATAGAGAAAAGAAGAAATGTCAGTGTTTAAGCTTTGTGCATACTTTTGGGATCCAGTAAATCTGTCACCTCTTGTTTTTTTTTACTTTATTATTATTATTTATTATTACATCTCCTCTGTTAGTACATATTATATTTAAATCTTGGCATAAATCTTGGTTTTAAATTTCACTGTTGAAAATCATAATTTGATTTCACGCATGCAATGCAGTTTTATGTTTTGATGTATATAGGATATTTGGAGTCAGAAAATATGGTATGAATCCTAGTTCTGTTGCTTATGAATAGCAACTTCCAGTTAAACAAGACCAAAACCTTTTTCATTTCTTTCAGTCAGGTTGTAATTCCACAACAGCTTCAGAATCAACTAGCTATAAGAAGCAGTATCCATTGAACCATTTTGTAACCTACAGATTTGGTGAAATATGTATTATTTTGAAAAGGGCCACATTTTAGCAACTTTTTAAGCTCAGTTTTCTATTCTGTAGAATTGCATGGAATACCTCCCATACAAAATTGTTATTTGCATTTTGTAAAATGAAAAACACAGCATGAAAGTTAGTTGTTATTGGATAGTATTCTATAAAAATAGGCTCTTAGTTTCAGATATAAGAGGAAATTGGAAACCTGTATCAAACTATGTTATTTTACTGTTTGAAAATATATGTTTCAAAAAACAAGATTTAATTTTGTTGGAAATAAAATCAGGAGCTGAGTTTTTATGGAATTATACTTAGAAATTTTTTATCATGTCCTCTCATTGTGCACATGAGGACACTGAAGCCTAAAGAATTAGTGGCAAAGCTGGGGCCAAAATCCAAATCTTCTAACTTCCAGTGTAATGTTCTTTAATGTATATATGCAAAATTAATCATTTCAAGGAAAAACTTAACCAAGTAAGTTTTTATATGAGTCATTTTAATGAGTCATGTAAAGCTGTAGGAGATTAAAATAGTAAAATGCTTAAATTAATTTTTAAACCTACATGAGCTTGCCAATGAATGAAAATATTTTTAAAATCTTTGTTAGATTGTCCATCTTACATCAGTCCTTGCATCAGTCCCCAACCTTTTTGGCATCAGGGACTGGCTTCATGGAAGACAGTTTTTCCACAGACCAGGAAATAGGAGGAATCATTAGATATTAGATTCTCATAAGGAGCATACAACCTAGATCCCTTGCACCTAGCAGTTCACAGTAGGGTTGGACTCCCCTCCTGTGAGAATCGAATGCCACAGCAGTTATGATAGTAGGCATAGCTCTGCTCACCTGCTGCTCATCTCCTGTTGTACAGCCTGGTTTCTAACAGGCCATGGACTAGGTCCAGTCCACGACCCAGGGATTGGGGACCCCTGTTGTAGTGCATTTATTATTTTATTTTACACTGGCGGCCTGTGCTCAATTAAAATATGAAGCCATAGAATCTTCATTAAGCAGATGATTGTTTTTGGTGGCAGAACCATAAACATGATTCTTATGTATGAATACTATATCTGGTGAGTAGATTTGTTACGCTTCTCAGGTATATTTTATATAACAAAGTGGAAAGGTCCATTAACAAGTGCGTGATGTGTAGCTGTATTTCTACTTGCATCTCCTAGCACACTCCACTATGACATAAATTTTGTTTAAATTTTTAAAATACTTATTATTTTGCATTTGTGTTTTTATTGCAATCTGAAAAAAGGAAAATATTGAATAAATAATAAGAAGAATGTGCTCACATTGAGGATATACCCTTCATTGTGAGTCTCATCTGAGGCTGGATACTATTGTAATGTTAAAGGGCTTGAACCTTTTGTTTCTAAGTTTAATGCATTTTTACTTAACTAATTGCTTGCTTGATTACAGGCAAACTTTTTTTAATGATTAGGATTGATAATAGCAGGACCTCAATCATATGTTAACTATTCTCAGCATTCTTTTTTTATATAAACGTTTCTCACAATAAATTGAGTCTCTTCATTTTCTGAGTTATCAGTAAGAGTCAAGTGTGGTAATTATATATCAAATTACTGATATTTAAGCATTTAATGATTATTTAATAAGCAACCTGATTCATTTGAAACTTTTTAAAAATCCTGAGAAACATACCACATTTTAAATTGATTGTTTGCCTTACAAATTTTAAACTCTAAAAGTTTCTAATCTTATTTCTTAGAAATATTATTATTTTTTGCTTGTACATTGTCCTGAGTTTTTTATTACTTTAGAGGCAGCCTTTTACTTACTTATCTTTATGGGTATAAAGTTATAATTGTCACGTTTAGAGCTCAACTTTATAATTTTAAACATATTGAAGCTTAAATGACTTGCTAAACTTGTTAGAGGCCTATGTAAGCTGATCTCCACATGGGGGAGTCTTTTATTCCCCAGTTTTATTAAAAGGCATTGGTAATTATAGAGTGAAACCAAATGGGTGAAAATGCCTTTTGTTTAAAAAGCAGTGTGTTAAATATAAGCAATGGAGACAGAACAATATATATTAGTTCCACATTTGAAGTATAATGGTCTTTTAAATTTAATTTCGTATCTGTCAATGATTTGTTTTAACACCTAGGGTGAAAAAACCCTAAACCCTATGGATTCAGTTTGAAAATGGCTGAATTACCAAGAGGCAAAAATTTAACATTTAAAATAATTAAAAAAAAAAAATTCTGCTTTCTCCAGTTATTCTTGACTGGAATCATAGGCCATAAATTATTGAGTTAGTTGTGGCCTTTTTTGCTTACCTCTTTAGTTCTAGTTCATAGAATTGAATGGTAAGCTATATGGGTTTTAAATGTTGGCATCACTTTTACAATTGTAATCATAAAGTTAGGCAGGCTGTTAGAAAAAATTGGGAATGGGATGGGGCAGGATATCATGGAAAAGGAAGAGGTGACCTGGATGCTGTGTTACAGAGGAGAAGCAGTAAGTGGTCAGGTAGAAGAATGGAAGGGAAGAAGGACATGTTCTGGGCTTGCAGGAAGGCACAGAGGTGACACAGAGCATGACATATTTGGGAAACCGTGGTACTCATGATGCTCAGAGGTGCAGAGCAAAGTAAGCAAGTGGAAAAACATGAGGTGAGGGAGATAGAAGGGACCGTGTTCTGAAAGACTTTGCATCCACAATTAAGAATTTGAAAATTATTCTGAAGGCTGTGAGGTTGATGGCGATGGCAGAGAGGGGAGTGACATGATTAAATTTCTGTTAAAACAGCAAACTCACTTTAGAGTGTGAAGAATGGGTTAAAATAGTGCAATACTGGCATCAGGGCAACTGATAGGATGCTGTGGCATTGGTCTGGGGAAGCATGCACAAGAAATTATATAAGGCAGTGCCAGTGAGGGTGGAGAAAATGGCATAACTTTTTTGGGCGTAGAATTTATGTAACTTGGTAATTGATTGGTAAGCTGAAAAAGAGAGAGGATGACTGCCACTTTTGTGGATTTGGTTACCTAGTGACTGGTAGTGTTGCCATCCTCCTTTTCATCAACCTCATTATCACTATTATATCAATATTATCATTATTTTCTAGTGATGATAATAGCTACTACCTGTTGAATAATTTGTATTTTATGTATTTGAACTATGTTCTTGATGTGTTTCTCATTTACTACAACAGCCTTTTGAGAGAGTTATTTCTCTTTATTCAGTTGGAAACAGCTTTAATATTAAAACATCTGACATTTGTTAGGTTTTTATTATGTGCTAGACACTGTTTGAAGTGCCTTATGGGTATTAAGTGAAACAACCTTGTAAGGTATAGATACCCATTTTTACAGGTGAGGAAACTGAGGCATATAGAGGGCTAAGTCACTTTCTCCAAAACCACATAATGAATATGTGGTAGAGCTGGGATTTGAACCTATGCAGCCTATAAATTTCAAGCCCACTAGTGACTACAGCACTGTATTTCTTTAGTAGTTAAATAACTGCCCAAGAGCACAAAACTAGTAGCTGGTTTTCCCTTGGTTTAAATTGAGGTCTGCATGATAGTATAGCTGCCAGGCCTCCTAGTTACTAAAGCAATAAATATGAACAAGGTAACAAATACTAACTTAATATGTTTTCCCTACTTCATTTTGATATGGTTAAATTTTTATTGCTGTTTTCACTTGACCTACTTCACATACACATTTAATGCACATGTAAGTACAAAATACAGCCTTGGTTCTCTATATTATTGTCTTTAAGTGGATGCCTTATTGGCATCTTTAGAAAAGTAAACAGGTTGAGCATCCCTAATCTGAAAATCCAAAATCCAAAATGCTCCAAAATCTGAAACTTTTTGAGCACTGACATGAAACCACAAGTAGCAAATTTTTTACCTGACCTCATGTGCCAGGTTGCAGATGTACAGCATACAGTTTATTCAGAGTCCCTAAAGGAAAAAGACCCTTCTGCTTGGATATATCTTTTTCCTGCACACCTGGACTCCCCAACTGTTTATTCCTTCAGATACACTCACAAAGGATGCATATGCAGTTCAGATGTACTAGTGGTAGGTTCCCTGAAATGCCCCATATGGGCCAAGACCTACATGCATTACTCAGTGTGGGTGTTTTTCCCTTTTTTCTTTGTTCTGCTTTGTGGTGTAAAGATGTTGTTGGAAATGTCTACAAGGCCTACAGATCTCTTATGGGTAACAATGATAAGCAAAAGAGGAAATATTTATGTTTATCTATAGCCCACAGAGCCAAGCTATTGGAAAAACTGGACAGTGGTGTGAGTGTGAAATGAACACAGTATTATGGTGTTGAAATGACTACCCTGTGTGACATAAAGAATCGGAGGATAAACTGTTGAAGTTCTGTGCATAAAGTGAAAAACAGAAAAACACTGCATCAAGCTAGAAATGAAGATCTTCACCGTGTATTGAAAGAGTGGATTTGTCAGCTTAACAGTGAACTCATGCCACTTAATTGTATGCTGATCATGAAACAAGGAAAAATATCTATCACAATGAACTGAAAACTGAAGAGAACAGTAAATGTTTAATAGGCTGGTCTCAGAAATTGAAGAAAAGATTGTGATATTAATTTTTAAAGATTGTGATAAAGCGTTTGATGATCCCAAAATGGTGGAGAAATTCATTGATGAGTTTGCCAGTGTCATTGCTGATGAAAATCTGACACCAGAACAAGTCTGTAATACTGATGAAACATCAGTGTTTTTTGGCTTTACTGCCTCAGAAAGACACAGAAGCCGATGAGACAGTCTCTACATATTTAAGGATGCCAAGGGCAGAATAAATGTGCTGGGATATGCTAATGCAGCAGGCATTCTTAAGTGTAAAATTGCTGGGATAGGCAGAAGCTTCTTTTCCTGATTCTTTTCAAGGAGTTAATTTCTTACCAGTCCATTATTATGCTAACAAAAAGGCAAGGGCCACCAGTACATCTCTGATTGGCTTCATAATCATTTTGTGCCAGTGGCTTGTGCTCACTGCAGGGACGCTGGACTGGATGATTACTGCAAGGTTTTGTTATTTCTTGACAATTGTTGTGCTCATCGTCCAGTTGAAACTCTCATAAAAAATAACGTTTATGCCATATGATTTCTCCTGAATGTGACTTCATTAATTCAGCCATGTGTCCAAGAGATCCTTAGATCATTGAAGAATAAATATAAAAATACCTTCTTGAAAAGCTTACAAGCAACAGTGAATAAGAGTTGGGAGTGTGGAAGGTTTTCAAAAGGAATTTAACATGAAGGATGCCATATATTCTGTTGCCAACGCTTGGAATACAGCAAGTAAAGATATAATTGTGCATGTCTGGTACAACCTCTGGCTTGTGACTGTGTTCAGTGATGATGATGAACAAGGTGGTGACTTTGAAGGAATCCATATGTCAGGTGAGGAAAAAAAATGGTGTCCGACCTCCTTATATATGCAAGACACACCTTCGGAGTTCATCAGTAAGCTGAAAGAAATGGGTATTGAAGAAGTTTTTAACATTGATAATAAGGCTCCAGTTGCTCATTCATTGACTGATGATAAAGTAGCTGAAATAGTTGTTAATGAAGGTGATTGTGATAACAGTGATGATGAAGATAACATCGTTAGCACTGCAGAAAAAGTGCCTATAGATGAAATGGTGAAAATGTGTGATAAGCTTGTTGAAGGACTAGAGCAGTGCACATTCATAATAACAAAAAATCCTATTGGCTGATAAAGTCAAAAGAGACTTTTAAGCCAAAAACTGTTAATGTGGCAAATGACTCTGGTGGTAACATTTTTTAAAATCCATCCAGCAGAATGCCTCCTCATCTCTAGAAGATCTACTTTCTGGTCTTTCACCTGCTTCTGGTGCTTATTCTTACCTTAAAACATAAAGTACAGTGTACAGTGCCTTTTAATCAAAACAGCATTCTAGATGGAGACTGAAAGCTTGCCGTTGCTAGTTGTTGCTGTTGTTTAACAGCTGATGTAGGTATTTTGGTGAAGCCCCTGTGCTGCTTTAGCTATCCTGAACACATAATTTTTTTTACTGTATTAATGTTATGTCATATTTTTACTGTTAAATACTTATGTGTAAATAAACCTAAGACAATGATTGCTTATTGGCGGCATGGAAATTCAATCAGAAATGTTGGTGGTGTCAAATAATCACGTGGGTGGCTGAGACAGTGCCACCTTTGCTTTCTGATGGTTCAGTGTACACAGGCTTTGTTTTATGCACAAAACTATTAAAAATATTGGGTAGGGCAACCCCCTCGGGTTCCCTCCCACTGTGGGAGCTTTTCTGCCATCTCAATAAATTCTGCTTTAAAAAAAAAAAAAAAAAAAAAAAAATATATATATATGGTAAATTGCCTTCGGGTATGTTAATAAAGTATGAAATAAATTAATTTCATGTTTAGTCTTGAGTCTCATTCCCAAGATATCTCATTATATATATGCAAATATTCCAAATTTCAAGAAACTTTGAAATTCGAAACACTTCTGGTCCCAAGAATTTCAAATAAGTAATACTCAAACTGTACTATGAGAGTTCTTTTGTTACTCTGAAAACTTTTTTAAAAGATAGTGTAAGGCTAGTCTTCATATAGAGTATACATGGGTGTTATTAGGTGGGTTTGGGTGACTTTTGACATTTTCTTGCCATCAGGGAAAACATACTTTTCCTTACATTTTAAATAGTATATTCTAAAATGCAGTTAAAAATCACCAGAATGTAAAATGGTAACCGGAAGGTTCACTATACTTAATTACTAAATTTGTTCTTGGGAAACTGAAGTGGTAGGATTTTTATCAGACTAAATGCTTGTAACTAACTTGTGATGTTAAAAATAGGCATACTGATAAAGAATAAGTTACTGAAAAATGTTACGTTATAAAAACATGCCTCTCCTTTTACTTATATCTACTTATTTATGTAAAAGAAACATGATATTCTTTTGAGTTCTCAGTGGAGGAGTTTTCAGTGAGAACTATTACCTACCACATCAAAAATAATAAAGTGGATTAACCCATGAAAGAAGCTTTTATTACCAAAGAGTTTATGGTCAAATGGTGAATGGAATTATGCCAATAATAGTGGCATTTAAGTTGTTAATTGCTAAAAACCATACCAAACAGTTCTGCAAATATGGCCAATTACATCAGTCTACATCGAGGGGGAGTAAAGAGCATCTTCCTTTCACTGATGTTGAAAGTTGTTTATTGAAGTAAATATGGTTTATTAAGATACATTCAAGAAATAATAAAAAAATTTTTTTAAAGAAGGAAAACAGCTCCAAAAATGTGTCAATTTTTAACACCCCGGTTCCCCTTATAAGAAGACATAATTTAGGTTAAAAGCCTGAAAAGAATTTGAAATGTTAAAGATCTTTGAGAGGCCATGTTTATTCATTCCACATATCTAGAAGATTAGGAGATTATTGATAGTGTATCTGGAACGAGACATGTAGTTTAACTGGAACATAATGTCTGAAAGTAGAGTTTCCTTGGTCTTAGTGCTTTTATCATTTATTTCCCTTTGCAGTTGCTTTTCACTTACCTGTCTTTTGTCAGTGATCATGCTCAGAGGTTACACTGAAAAAAAGTTGCTAAGACTCTTTTTTATTATTGTTCTTGTTTCTATGCTGAAGCTTTCTAGGTTAAAATATTTTTATATACCTTTTCACATGTTTTTAAAACATGGTTCATTCCCTAATCTGGTTCTATAACATCTTATATTTTATGCCCTTAAGGAACTGGCAACAAAACTCAGGTGGCAGCAGATTACTGTATAGGATGTGCCATCTGTTGGGGATAAAAGATTCTGCTGCCAACTTTTCAACCCTTTTTCTTTTTAAAATTTTTATTTTTTAATCGTATTGAGTTGATGCATAAGTTAGTGGCATTTTTCACTTGCAGATGCAGATGTCATACCATGGTTGACTGATCACAGTTCATCACATTTGCCAATTCTCAGGTTGACTGATGTGGATCATCGTGGTTTAAATCGCTTAAATGGTCTTACCAAAGCCTGATGGTCTTCCTGACTTGGAGAATCACTCAGGTCAAAGTGGCCCTCTTTGAAACAACAAAACCATTTTCTTGACATGCTTTTCCCAATGGTATTCTTCCTGCACATAGCACAAGTGTTTCCAGCCACCTCCACTGCCTTTACTTCTTTGTTAAACTCAAACAGAATAGTTTATTGGAAGTGTTCGTTTTTTTTCCACTTGACATTCCATCTTCTTTAGCCTACAAATAGAACTTTCTTCAGACTTGCAAAGTACAAGTTGTGCTCAGAAGCACAACGTTGTCACTCCAAATGACAAACAATAAACAAACTCCCAACACTGCAGTGTTGCCATGCTGAAAACAAATGCTACAGTCTTATGCATTGACCTAATAAATTGACAAAGTATAGTTGTATATATGTATGGGATACAAAGTGATGTTATGACTGATGAATATAATGTGAATTAAATAAATCAAGCTTAGTAGCATATTCAGCACTTCAAATGCAGTCCTCCCTAAATATCTGGGGGGTTTGGTTCCAGGATCAAGTCCCTTATAGAACATGGTGTGGTATTTGTATATAACCTATGCACAGCCTCCCCTCAGCTTTAAATCATCTCTAGATTAATTGTAATACCTAACACAATGTGACTGCTATGTAAATTGTTATACTGTATTCTTTAGGAAATAATAAGGGAAAAAATGTCTGTTCATGTTCAGTACAGATGCAGCCATCTATTTTTTTTCCCTTGAATATTCTTCTTTCTTTTTTATTTTGCGTGGGGGTCATAGTCTCACTCTGTTGCCCAGGCTGTAGTGCAGTGACACTATCATGGCTTGACCTGCTGGGCTCAGGCAATGCTTGTGCCTCAGCCTCCTGAGTAGCTGGGACTACAGGGGCACACGACTAAGCCTGGCTAATTTTTTATTTTTGTAGAGATAAGGTCTTTCTGTGCTGCCCATTCTGGTCTTGAACTCCTGGGCTCAAGCAATTCTCCCTTCTTGGCTTCCCTAAGTGCTGAGATTAAAGGCATGAGCCACTGAGCCCGGCCCAAAATGAGATTTTAGACTTTATGTTTTATCATGCAAATCTGTGTCAGTGTTTTGTGGATTTACCATTTTCTACGTTTCTGCACTGTTTCCTTAAAGCATATATATAATACTTGGAATAGTTATGCAGGGGCGGAAGCCACTTGGGTACCTTCATAGGTAATGAAAATGTAGCCAGTGTTTTTCTACACAACACAAGTGGGTAACAGTAGTGAATGTTGTCAAGAAGATGTGTTATTCTCTTTAAAGGTGTACCTTATCAGGAGGCAGGGAAACATTAGAAGCCGTTTGATTTAGGTTTTTCTGTTAGGCACAGTCATCTTTCAGTTATCTATTTGGAAAGCTCTCATATTACTGAACAACTCAGAAGGGATTCTGATGGCTAGGACTTTTTTTATTTTACTAAAAAATAATTTAGTTAAACTGCCATTCATATTTAAATTACTTAATTAGTATTAAGACTGGGATGTGGAGGAGCTGATTGACACAAATTAGTATCAATAACTGTAGACAGTTACTGAAATAAGTGTGGAAAATAATATTAAAAGGAATAGAAGATAAAGTGAAAGATTATTATATTTGTAAAAATTAATTTTAAAAAAGAATGTAGGAGGAAATTGTAGGAATTAATTGGTTAAAAAAGAATGTATACTATTCTGATAGATAATGGAATGCAGTTAAAATAGATACAGTTCACTTGAGTAATTCACAGATCTTTTTTTTTCATGCTTCATAATTTAAGATCTTGAACAGTTATTATTGAATTACACTTTAAGGTTATAAAGCCATCACCCCTTGGGAAGATAGGGTCTCATATAGCACCTTAAACATATAAGTGTTTGATTAATGAGTGAATGAGGCTGAAAAATTTTAGTACATCCAGTAAATACTCATAGTGACAGTAAGACATAAACTAAAAGATAATCATGTGCTAATGCGGAAGTGCAGCTGTGATTACTTGGAAATGTTTTATAAATGTTATTTCTCATGTTGGACCCTGGAAATTTAGTGTATACTTCTGTTTGATTGTTTGGTACACATTTCTGTCTCCCTCTCTATGGTAACTGTCTGTGTGGAACTTGTAGTAACTGATTAATTTCTATAAAGTGGAGAAAAACCTTTCCACCTTTGGTTGGGGGGAGTGAGATTTGGGGTTGGGAGTAGATTGAATAGCAGAGATGATAGCCTTTGTGCCACATCGCACTGGGAGCCACATAGGGCTTGGGGAGAGCTGTGAGGAATCCACTGTGACACTTTGTAGCTCTGAGAAGTATGGAGAATTCATAGGCAGCAGGTATCTAGAGCTTACTGGTGCTATGCCTGGTGGTTGTGTGTCTTTTCTTTTTTTTTTCCTGGTTCTTTTTTGAACAGAGCATCAGATTAGTGTCAAGGAAGAATGAAGGAAGGAGGCTAATACAGGCTTTCTCCCCTGTGGGTTTTGAGTATTCATTTCTGGCAGGTGAGAATATATACCTGTATAGCATGTTGCTTTTAACTCACAAAGTTTCACTTAGAAGTAATTTAAAAATATATAAATGATAACACCTGATAGAGTTTGTGTGTGTGTGTGTGTGTGTGTGTATTCTCTATTTTTTTAAAGACAGAAAGAAACTATTAAAATTGTAATACTCAATAAGAGAAATACAAGTTACATTTGACTTCTACAATTTCAAGAGGGGCTCACAGTGGTTACCATTAGCATCTAGATACTTCTGATTATGGCAAACATCTCTCAGCATCTCTTAAAATGTGTATTTTTTTTTTGGCACCCCTGTTATATAGATATGAGAGAATTCATTTTGGACTAAGCCAAAATGGAATTTTTAGTTACTAGTTATATTTTAAATGACAGTATTTTCTATGATGATGATGTATATTAAAATAAAATGTGTGAAAATAGCTTAAATTAATTTGGGATTGAATTGGCCATGCTAAAATGAGTCATTTGACTAACTTTTAAGTATGTGTTAAGTGAATTTGATGGATGTATGCATTCATCACATATTTGTTGAACACTTACCAAGGGGCAGCCACTTTTTAAGAGCTGGGGTTATATACTGATACACAAAACAAAGTCCCTGCCTACAGAGACTATATTCTGATGAAACATTTCAATGGAAGTATAAAGACACTGAGGCTTGAACAAACGGTGTTTGGGGAATAGTTAGAAGACCAGTGAAACTAGAATTGAGTGAGTGGTCTAGGGGAAGATCAGAGAGCAAGGAAGAGGCCAGGTTATTTATGGCCTTAATGACTAGGAAAGACTTGCATTTGCTCCCAAGTGTCATGGGAAGTCACTGTAGGATTCTGAGTAGGGGAGTTACCTGATCTGGATTATATGTGTCACTGTGATTATGGTATGGAGGGGAAGCAGTACAGCAGCAAAAATGGAAAGAGGGACACCAGCTGTTTCCGTAATCCAGGTGAGAAATGGTGATGGCTTGGACCAGCACACCGGGAGTGGAGGTGGTGAGGAAAGGTCAGATTGAGAATATTTTTAAAAGGTAGATCTGTAAGCACCAGCTGACATAGGATGTGAGTGAAACCATGGTGACTGATTCCCTAGAATTCTGGCCTAAACAGCATAGTGAATAGTGGTTTACTGGTTTGCTGACATGTGTGAATATGGTGCCAAATTTATTTTAAACTTCTACTCTTTTAAAAACTGTTTAATTTTAAAGATGTGGGATACAATTCATGATTAGGTTTACAAATGTTCATTGTGCAGGTACTCTTGTTGATGAAACGAAGAACTGAGCACCACGTGTTCTCACTCATAAGTGGACCTTGAACAATGATCCTAATACTATAAGAAAGGGATTGGAAGTAGTGGGAAACTGCCCAGGGGGGGAGGGGCAACACCTCATCAACGAGGGTACCTGCATAATGAACATTTGGATACCTAACTCTCTGAATTGTACCCCACATCTTCAAAATTAAAAATTAAAAAAAAGTAAGAATAAATACACAATTTTTTAATAAAAAACTTTTGCAAAGGTATAAATTATTTTTCAGCTAGAAACTTATACCTCTTAAGTGATCATATCAACATTTTAAGAATGTAAGATTTTTTTAAAAATTTCTTTTTCTCTAGGCGGAGTACGTCCAGCTTGTTACTGAACTTCGAATGACAAGAGCAATTCAGCCTCAGATCAATGCTTTTCTACAAGGCTTTCATATGTTCATCCCACCTTCCCTCATACAACTTTTTGATGAGTATGAATTGGTAAGGAAAAACGTCCGTTCTTTTGTTGTTACACAACAACACAAAACTGTAATTGATGTAACTCAGAAATAATTTTGGAATATTATCATGAATGGAATAATGTATTATGAGACCTTATGGTTTAATGTTCATTTCTAGAGATTTGTTATGAGATTTGGGGTTGTGCTTTGCTTAAGCATAATAACTAGATTAGCAGTTCCTTAATGTGAAATGAGATGAGGTCATAATAAACAAAAATGGAATATGTTTCTGTTTCTTCTGCCTGGGAGATGTTGAAGGCCAGTCTTCCCATAAGCAGTATTTCAAAGTATTTCTGAGTTTTTAATTTGGCTACATGAAGTAAAAGATACTAACTTCTTGTACTTCCAAAAAGAATTACAAGATTTTTTTATTGTTTATTCTGTTTGTGTTCTCCAGTTTCTTCTTTTGCCAGATACATAATTTTATGATTCTCCCTTTCCAACCTATGTAGAGTCCATAGACTTTGCAGTCCCTTAGTCTCTAATGAATGTTTTGGTTTTCTCCTTTAATTTGCCTTTCTTTTGCCGTTATCTAACGGGCTTGCTAATTTTATATTCTTTTTTCTCTTTTGTTACTGGTAATAAATTATTTTCAAACACTTTGAGTTGTCTAAATCCTTAATAAAACACAATTATTTTAAATAGAGATATCAGCTTTCTTATTTAAAAAGTTATAATTTGGAATTGTAAATTCCAGATCAGTGGAAAAATATTTTTTGTATTTTATTCTGTCTCATAAAATTTTACCCTATGCCTTTCATTTTAATATATGGCTTACAGTGATATATTACTTTAATTTTATACATATGTACAATATGTATATACATCATTCATAATATATTGGTATGGTAGTGAGCAAAATTTGCTAGTTAGTTTTGAAGTTCCTTGTGACTTAGGTCTATTAAATGTAAGTTTTGATGTTCTTATGTTGTTTTTAGTTGTACAATTAATGGCTTCAATTGGCATAGATTCATCTAGTTTTTAATGTAATAATAGAAGTTATTTTTAGCATTCAAAAATGGAGGAGTACTTAAGCTATTATTAGATATGACTGAAATCTGACTTTTTCTGTTATACTTGAACTAATTAACCTTTTGAAGTTCAAAACAGATAATTACATCATTTTCTGGACTTATGTATATGTACTTGTAAAACACAAATAGCAACAACAAAAATAAATGATGAAAACTTTGCCTTATAATTTATGATATGGATAAGTTTTTAAAACTTTTAATTGGATTATAATATATATGTACATATATATATACAGAAAAAGTACACACATCATAAATGTGTATTTATAAAGCTTGATGAATTTTAAGAAACTGCAACGCCCCAGAAATCAGCACCTAGATAAAGAAACAGAAATCCCAGCATCTCACGTGTCCCTCTCATGTCCCAGTGGGGCCAAGGCTCTTGGCCCCCTAAAGGTTCACTGAAAATCACTGACATGAGGCAGATTGATTAATAGAAGAGGCATGCACATTTATTTAATGTGTGTATGTGGAACCTTCAGAATGAAGACCCAAAAATACAGGGGAAATTTTCCATTTTTATGCTTAGGTTCAACAGAGTATGGTCAGTCATGTGGAAGTGTCATTGGACAAAAGGGTATGATGCTAATAGACTGGTGGGGAAACCTAGGAAGGCCTGTCTCTCTAGACTGTTCTTGGCCTCTCTGAGCATGCATTCCTTCCTGGCCTGTCTATCTAGACTGTTCTTGGCCTCTCTGAGCATGCATTCCTTCCTTTTGGGTGTGGGCTAAAGCCCTCTCTGGCATGGATGTCTTATTACCTACAAACAAGATAGGTCAGATAATTCCTTTATGACCAGTTTTTACATAGATAGGGCAGAAGGACTATTAGAGAAATTTTTTAGGTTTTATGACTGGCTTCGGGGAAGTGGGGTCTGGTTTCTGTGATCTGCCTTGGAGAAGAGGGATTCTAGTTTTTGTGGCTAGGAGAGAATGGGACTAAGAGATAGGAGGGCAGGAGAAGGTCAGGGGCCTTCATTTTGGGATATTGTTTTCTGAGCCCCAACATCCCCTTCCAGTCACTATCCCTCCTTAAGGGTAATCACGCTTCCGACTTCTAAAATCATAGATTAGGTTTGCCCAATCTATGTAAATAGAATTTATCTGGCTTTATTTTAAAGCTCAACTTCTTTTTTTGTGGGAATCATACATGTTGTTGCATACGGTTGTAATTTATTCTTTTTAATCGCTGTATAGTATATATATATATATATATATATACACACACACACACACACAGAGCGAGAGAGAGAGAGAGAATACACATGCACACACATGCACATACACACATATTTACTTGCATTTTTTGCCAGTTAAATGTGTTTACTTTGGTGGATTTTCCGTGAATAAACATTTTTAGTTTTAACACTAAAGTATAGTTCATCACTTTTTTTGTTTTTTTAATTTAATGAATGGAGCTGTTTAAGAAACTGTTTCTTACTCCAAGATTATGAAAGTATTTTTCTATGTTTTCTTCTAAAAGTTTCATTCTCTTATCTTTCGCATTTAGATCTGCTATTGGTAAATTTTAAATTATGGTTCTTATATTAAAAGGTCAGGATTCTGACTGGTCTTGGATTCTGACTTTATTAAGGTTGAGCTGATTCAGATAGTGGAATTATTTGGAAAGAGAACACTGTAGGCTTGGCCCTGATTTATATAATGATACTAATAATTATTAAGCATTTGGTATTTGCCAGGTACTTTGTATGTATTAGCTTTTAAAATCTTCACAACAAACCTCTGAGGTATTAGCCCCATTTTACAGATGAGAAAACTAGGCCAGAGAAGGTAAGGAACTTTCTCATGGTCACAGAGCGTGTGTTAGAATCAGGTTATTAATGCTTGTTTCTGACCCTGGAGCGCAATCTCTTCATCAGTGTTGCCACACTGCTTCTCAGTAGCATGAGTAATACATAGGACTTGCTTGGTTTTAGAACCTTTTGTGTGACTTTGTGTCTTTCATAGGAAAGGGCTAAGCTGCACCAAGAAAGGAAACTTTAAAAAATTTGATGCAAGCATCTAAGCTAGATGTGTACATCTGAGTTAAAAAATTGGGGTTAAATTCCAGAGTTTTAGTGAGGATAAGGTATCTAGTAGCTCCAGTGTCCTGAACTGGAGGTAATATTCATCCATTGTAGACAGGCAGCAGTCATGAGTCAAGAGATGCTTAGGGACTGTTCTCCTATGCTGTATTGCCTATGGATTTATCCATGATGGCACCAAAATATGAAAACATTGAGTAGTATGAACACTAGGTAAGCTGATAGCTCTGAATACTTGCATGATTTAGTTTCTGACCATTTGTATGGGTTATATACCTTACACCCAGTTCTAGCAGATGAATTCAGGTTTTTTTTTTGCATTTTTTAAAAAAAGTAAATTATTGATTGGGACTTAAAATATTTTTGTTACATGTACTATTTATTGTAGAATTCCCATTTTATCTAGTATTTGTTTTCAGTCAGTTTAGTAACCTTTTTTGGCCCAGTTGTTAAGTGGAATAATAAAGCTTTTTCTACCTTTTCACAAAAAATCATAACAAATAATATAATTTTCATGAAGTGCTTCATATTTCTTGAGAATATAGTTTTAGTCATTCTTGTTCATAATTATGAATACTGAAAGCATACTTAGTATTATTAAAAGTTTATCTTCTTCCTGGAAGGGAAAAGGATTAAACTCATGAATTATAAGATACATGTAAAATGCCTCCCTACTTCCTTCTTTTGGCAGATCTGTATCAGGGTCCTAATGGGGAACAGAATTTCCCCAAGTGGTTCAGATATCAAAACTTTAACAAAGGGACTGTTACAGAGGCGTGGCCAGTGTTCAGAATAAACCAGGTCTGGTGAGACTTTAGAGACTGACAACAGTGGAAAACCTTTATCATGCCTAAGACTGACTGAAGATACAGGTGGAGGAATTATTGTGAGGAGTTCTGTGAGAGCCTGAGCTGCCCAGGAGGGGCTACCTGGTAGTAGCCAGAGTTGAGGAGCCCTGGCTACTGCAGAGATTAGGTGCTGAAGTAGGGAGGGAGCAGAGAACACCCTCACCTCCAGAGGACTTTCTGCCTGTGTTTCCTCAAAGGGGCCAAACCCAACCCGGAGCCAGCAGGCAAAGGAGGCGCTCTGAGGTACAAAGCAAGGTGGAAAATGTATTTGGGGGTGGTAGATGGAGTCTAACTAGACTGTCTTCATCCAGTAAGAGCATTTTATACTGTGGCAAGGAACACTAAAACATACCCTACTAGCAGTTTTGAAACTTTAGGTCCTCTACAACAAGAATTTTTTATTTATGTGGGGTTTATACAGGAATATTTACTATACTTGAAATTGGAATAGAAATGTAAAATATTCATACAAAAATAAAAATCCATTACATATTAAAATGGACAACATAAAATGAAAACTGCATTTTTTGGAACAAAACAAAAATAGTGGGAAGAGTGGTGTTTTTACATTTTTTGCAAATTTCTTCTTTAATGTCTGGCTTAAAAAAAGACAAGTAGGTTCTCATAGCTGCTTCTGCATATAAACTGTGCTGATATGTTGTGTGGTTGAAATATATGAAGAAAATCTAACCCCACACAGATAAGCTGGAAAAGAGAGAACCTCGTAGACCCTCTGAATACACCTCAGAAGCACCCGAGAGTTCTGACTTCACATTATATTAACCTTGTTCAGGGTACAAGGTTATGTATATGTTATGAGTAGTTGTTCCTAAGGAGATGTAATTTTGAATCACATCGTATCTACCTCACTGTAATAACAAACCATGATGTTCTCTCCTGTCAGTTTAAGCGTGGGTGAGTCCTGTATCAGCTGATGATGTAAGCAATGTCCACCTGTGAAATATGGACTGATAAGGAGATATGGACAAGCTCTTTTCATGTTCTTTTTTCCTTTGAAAATGTGGTGGCAAATGCTATTCCATTCATTTCATTTTTAGTTATATGATTGAGATTTTGTATGTTTGTTTATTTGATGATCTTCCTGGAAAAAACAAATCTATCAAGAGTCATTAGGGCCGGGCTTGGTGACTCAGACTATAATCCCGTGCTTTGGGAGGCTGAGGTGAGTGAATTGCCTGAGCCGCGGGTTCGAGACCCGCCTGGGCAATTGGCGAGACCTCATCTCTAGAATGGAATAAATCAAAAAAATTAGCCGGGCGTGGTAGCACGCGCCTGTAGTTCCAGCTACTTGGAAGGCTGAGGTGGAAGGATCGCCGGAGCCCAGCAGGTCGAGGCTGCGGTGGTCGGGAGCGTGCCACTACACTCCAGCCTGGGCAACAGAGTAAGACTCCAACTCAAAAAAAAAACCAAAAAGCAAAAGAGTCATTAAGAAAAGTGCATTTTTTTTTTTTACTTCTGGGAAAGTTGACTTTAAAGAATCCAAATTATTCCAGAATAGAGTTCTAAATGTTTTTTTCCTAAATAATAACTTTTTATATTACCTCATTTTTTCCTAGTGATAGGGATTTCTTGATGATCTTTTTCTTGTTTAATTGATAAAGTCTTCATTATCACTCTCCTATTGGGAATACTGTCTCCCTGCTGGGCCCGCTGGCTCACACCTGTAATCCCATCACTTTGAGACCGGAGGTGGGAGGATTGCTTTAGCCAAGGAGTTTGAGACCAGCCTAGGTAACATAGCAAGACTTTGTTTTTACAAAAAATTAGCTAGATATGGTGGCATACGCCTGTAGGCCCATTTACCTAGGAGGCTGAGGCAGAATGGTTGCCTGAGCCTAGGAGTCGAGGCTTTGGTGAGCTGTAATATGCCACGGTACTCCAACCTGGGTGACAGAGTGAGATCTCAACTCCAAAAAAAAACTTAAAAAATTAAAAAAAGAATGCTGTTTCCTTATAGATTTTTAACAAATCTGCAAAGAATAATAAAAAATAATGTACATAAAATTATTGCATATATAAACTTGTATATAAAAATGTAAATTTCAGTCTCATGTTTTAATTAAATTGTATCATATGAAAATATCTCCACATCTCATAATATTTGAGATTATCAGTATCCAGGATTCTCTCCCATGTCATGCTTGTTATTGATGACATGCAAAAATTGTCACAAAAAATATCAGTTTTATATTAAATTGGTTTCTAATTAAAGTAAATTTACCATTTAAATGTAATAACATTTTTTCCCAAAGAAGATTCTTGAAATATTTTTCTTCTTCCCCAAAGGAGCTACTGCTTTCTGGCATGCCAGAAATTGATGTGAGTGATTGGATAAAAAATACAGAATACACAAGTGGCTATGAAAGAGAAGATCCAGTTATTCAGGTAAAATTTCTCTAGAGGTTAGAATGAAGTTAAAGTTGCCATTTAATTTTGTAAGCTTTCAGCACTATTGGATGAAAACCTACATTAATTAACAAAGTAAAGTATTTCCCTAAATTATTCCTGTGGGAATATTGCATATGAAAGCTTTGTATGAAATCATTTTTGATAAACGAGTTTCATAGAATAAAATGCTTTATGAATATTGCATTTTTCTCTGGCATTAAGAAGTCTACAGTTGCCTGAAACATGAGTTAAGTTTTTGTTGTTGTTGTTGTTGTTGTTGCTAGTGGTTCTGGGAAGTTGTGGAAGACATTACTCAAGAGGAGAGAGTTCTTCTCTTGCAGTTTGTTACTGGCAGGTAAGGATTGTTTTATGACATATGGAAAGAATTTAATGTATTCCATTCTAATGGCTTAGCGATAACCAAAATGAAGAATTACTACTCTGAAATGCCAGTATCTTCCTTTTCCACAATTTTAAGTATTGAAGAGTTACTTAGCTATTAAAGATAAAATGTTATAAATAGTGCTCACTAAATGCTTATTTAATGTATTAAAAAGCAATCTTTTCATTCTGCAGGTAGGTAAGTTTCTGTTTAGTTTAATAGCAGGGCTAGTCAGTTTGCCCTGGATAACTTAGCACACTGTCTACTACTCATACACAGCATTTTTCTGTAATTTGTATTGAACTTTAAAGTGTCAAGATTCACGGCCTAATATATAATTTGTGCTACCACACTTCTTTGAAAAGTCCACTTTTGGAACCAATTAAATATTAGAAAACTAAATAATTTAACCTTTTAACTTATATTTCTGAAAGATGTAAAAAAAGCCTCTGATTTTCATTTTGATAACTTAGAATTTTATCTGTTTTATTCTAACTTATAAAAATGTAGTTCATTTTTTTCATTATAAATGCACATATTCCTTCTAGGAAAGCTGGAAAACTCAGAAAATTAGAATAAGAAAAACCAAAACCCATCAGCAATACACATTATAAACAATTTAATATATTTATTTCTCTATTTTTCTGCATGTTTAAAATCATAATTATGAATGTGTATCTATATAAAATGCATATATATAATTTTTAAAGACCATTTTCTTATTTTAAAAGTAGTACATAACCATTATAGAAATTTTCAAAAATGGAAAATAGAAGAAAATAAAAATCTCATTGAGTAATATCACTATTTAGAGGTAACCACAGTTACCACTGACTTTATTTATTTTATCTTTCAACTGTATAACTACAAAAATAGTTGTGAAGTGGCACTACAAACCTAATTTTAAAGAATAAATAAAACATGACTATCAACCAGTTGTAGACTAAAAGATACAAAACAAAACCTTATTGTTGTGTTTTTGTTTTTTGGCCTCTGAGTGCCAAGGAATACTCTAATTTAGTAAAAAGAATTAAACAATAATTATAGTTTCTGTATAGGTGGCTTAAACAGTTCAGACAAAGGGGAAAAAAGTCTCTTCTAATTTCAATTTTTTTTTTTTTTTTGAGTCAGGTTCTCACTCTGTTGCCCAGGTTGGAATGCAGTGGTACAATCACAGCTCACCACAGCCTCAACTTCTGGACTCAGGCAATCCTTCTGCCTCTGCCTTTCAAGTAGCTGGGACTTATAGGTGCATGCCATCATGACTGGCTAACTTTTTTATTTTTATTTTTATTTTTGTAGAGTTGAGGCTATGTTTCCTAGGCTAGTCTGCACTCCTAGGCTCAAGCAATCCTCCTGCCTCGACCTCCCAAAGTGCTGGTATTACAGGCATGAGCCACTGTGCCCGGCCTCTAATCTCAGTTCTTTAAAAAAAAAAAATCACTGATAACACTTTGGTTATTCTTTTAGAACTTTTCTCACATATGTAAATTTCTGCTTTTAAAACCATTGTTGTTGTTATAACTTTTTAGAAAATCAGCAATATATTATTAAATATGGTTTCATTTATAGACCCATGTAATTTTTTTAAATGACTGTCTACTTTCCTATTTATGGACTTCTTTTAATTGGTCCTTTATTGCTAAATTTTTCATTTATCAATAATACTGTACTAAAAAGGAATTCTTGTACTTATATCCTTGTCTGATTATATAGGTTAAATTCTTTTTTTGATTTTGCAATTTTATTTGTTTAACACCGCTGTAATATTTGTGTAATATAATAACATAATACCATTGGTATAGCCAATGGATTTTTTAAAAAAATTTTAAAGATGTGTGGTACAATTCAGGATTAGATATACAAGTAGTCATCGTACAGGTAAAGTTTGGACCCCCCTTTGGTCCTTACTTCGCTTGGTTTGAGATCAGGTGCCCTTATTGATATGTACCTCCCTTGGCAGTATCTCGTGACTGCCAATCCCCTTCTTATAGTATTATGGTAAATGTTCAGGGTCTGAGGATAAATTCTTAGAAGGGAAATTTTTGGATATAGGTATGTAAATTTATATAACCTTGATACATATTGTTCATTTACCTTCCAGAAAGATATCAGTATTGATATTAGCAGACAATGAGAGGACTTACTCCTTTCATTTTCTCACAGGGTTTAATCTTTTTTCTTTTGTCCCCCCCTTCTCCCCTAATTGTTTTTATCTTTGGATAATTTCTTGTCATGTATGTAATTTTATGTGGGATGTATTGCTTTTCTTTATTCTTTGCTCAGTATTCCAGTCACTTTTTAAAATTTGATTTTAAGTGTTTTTTATATATTGATGATGTTAACTCTGCAAATATTTTTTCCAGTTTATCATTTGCATTTTAACATTATTAAGTTAAATATGTAGATTTCCATGTAACTTAAATTTATAACTTGAAAGTTTAAAATGTCTATGTTGCCAAGCCAGTTATCAGTGCTTTCTTTTGTTGTTTTTGTAGACCCTTCCCTATTCCCAAGATTATATGTATGTTTATCTACATTTTTTTCTGTAACTTTTTGTAGTTTCAGTTTTTGCTTTCCAATTTTTAGGCCATCTAGACTTAATTTTGGTTTATGTTGTGAGGTAGGGCTCTTTTGTTATTTTTCTAACAAAAATGCCTTAGCGTCGTTTAATGAATTATATTTTCTCTATGATTTGGCCAGTGTGAATCTTTAAGATACAGAAAATATTTATTCACGTTTTTTAGTACTGAAATATCTGTTAAATTGCTGTACTGGTTGACAGAAAACAAAAAACAAAAAAAACACTAGAATTGGTAATATACAGTGCCCCTCCTGTTTAAATAGCATAGTCATTGTTGGCAGTGCTGAAAAGAACCGCACTGTTGATTATTTAACTGGTCTGAAGTGTGGCAAATCCTTTTGAATGGAGGTGAAGGCTGTGGGTAAGGAGTAGAAGCCAAGGACACCGAGGGAAAACTCCACAGAGCTAAGCTTCACCCTCAGCCTGAAGAATCCACCTTTCAAAAACGGTTAGTCTAATTAGAATCTTGTACATTGAGTTCAAACTGAGAAGGTCTTAAGTTTTTTTAAACCTTAACTTTGCCGTTACATTAGACTCACTGTCATTAGTATAGGCATATTGCTTGTCATTCAAAACCAAAAGTGTGTTTTTTTCCTTAGGAATATTTGGAAAATTCTGATTATCTATTTGTTTATATTTAGATACTGAAGCATCTTTCTCCATGGCTATAGTATAATTTAGGACAAACTTATTGAAAAATCAAATATATTTCAGTTGTAGAATCAGGAATTAATATAAAAAGTAATTTTTAAATATTTTTATAATTTTTTTTTTTTTTTGAGTTGGAGTCTCACTCTGTTACCCAGGCTGGAGTGCAGTGGCCGCTCCCGGCCACCGCAGCCTCGACCTGCTGGGTTCCGGCGATCCTTCCGCCTCAACCTTCCAAGTAGCTGGAACTACAGGCGCGCACTACCATGCCCGGCTAATTTTTTGATTTATTGTAGAGATGAGGTCTCGCTTGCCTAGGCGGGTCTCGAACCCGCGGGCTCAGGCAATCCACTCACCTCAGCCTCCCAAAGGCTTGGGATTACAGGCTGAGCCACCGAGCCCGGCTATTTTTATAATATTGACATTAATGTTTTATTGACCTATGAGGCTGTCTTAAGTGTCTTACTGTTCATTACCCCTTAATTATCAGACTTGATGATTTCTTTGTGAATTAAATAGAAGTATGCCATTTTTATTTACTATAATTTTATACTTTGTAGTGTAAGTGTCAATATTCAACCAAAGACCACTTCATTTGTTTTTCTCCTATATCTTATACCTGATGAGTTGTGATCTTAGCATGGGATCAACTGATTATATAATTTTGGGGCTCAGCCATGTTTGTCCTATAGAGGAGGAGGAATAAGGTTTCAGGGAATGGTTTGTGAATATCAACTTACAGAATAATTTTAATTTAGATGTTAAAATTGGAAAATCTTCTGATTTTATAAACTTATTTTTCAAAATATACTTATGTGAAGGACATTAAATTGATTGTCGTAATATTGAAATACTGTGCTATAATTTGTGTAAGAATCAACATCAAGGCTTATTTTCTCATCTTATCTTGATAAAGTTTTTTTGATATTTATTTTTAAATTCTACCTCTACAGAAAATTCAGAACAGCTTGACATTATCCTGTGTTATGTTTAGTCACCTTGTTAGTTTTTTAGATAAATGTTAAATACATAGATTAGCTAATACTGACTTTTATTTTAGCTTACAGACATTTCCAGGTCTTTAGACATTCTTTTGCCCTAAGTAGGAATTGTTCATGCATTAGTGTTTCATTAGCAAGATATAGGCTACTTTTGATATTCATCTGTGTTACTAATCTCAGGAACTTCATCAGCAAACTGTTTAATAGCAACCAAACTACTTCCTAGATAGAAGAGAAAATTGCTGTTTTAGAGACTCTTGTAATATTGGATTGTATATATTGTTTCCCTATGGATATATACATATTAGTCATTTCAAGTAGATAATCCAGGTGCATTTTTTCCCCAGTTTGGTTGCAGGAGTGGGGTGTAAAATGCATGTCATAAAACTTACCATCTTAACAAGTTTTAAGTGTTCAGTTTTGTGGCATTAGGTACATTCACATTTCTGTGAAACTATTACTGCCATCTATCTTCCGAATATTTTCAGCTTCCCCAACTGAAACTCTGAATGAGGGGGACCCCCAAAAAATCAGAGTTTATTTATAAAAAATTGAATATTTATTCTTACATGTTTAAACTTTAGTGCCCTCAAAGTACTCTGCATTTGATGCAATACACATATTGACACACTTTTTCCACTCCCGAAAAAAGCTTTTGAGGCAAAATGTTTCCCTTTGAAAACTTTTTTCATTGGTGAAACCAAAAAAAGTCCCTGTGGCAAGATCAGGTGAATAGAGGGGTGGGGCATGGCGATCATGCCGTTTTGGGTCAAAAACTGCTGAACACTCAGCCCTGTGTGGACAGGTGTGTGCATAAATCACCCATCATGAAATAGGTAAACGAATTGAAAAAAAAAATTCACTGAAGCTGAACTCAGCTTCTCACAACAATGCTAGCTGGTACACTGATGCTGATGGGCTTCTAGGACACTTACCTAGTGGGAAAAGCCTGTACCACAAGGGGCCCACCTTCCAAAAAATGACTGTGGTTTTTTTGAGGTCCCCCCTTATACTCATTAAACACTAACTCCTCATCATCCTTTTCCCTGAGCAACCACCATTCTACTTTATGTCTCTATGAAAATACTCTAAGAACCTCATATAAGTGGAATCATAGATTATTTGTCCTTTAGTGACTGGTTTATTTCATTGAACATAATGTCTTCAAGGTTCATCCATACTGTAGTGTATGTCAAAGTTAGTGTATGTCAAAGTTTCCTTCCTTTTTTTTTTGAATTGGAGTCTCACTCTGTTGCCCAGGCTGGAGGGCAGTGGCATACTCATAACCACCCCAGTGTCAATCTGCTGGGCTCCGGTTGGACACCTGGGTTGTTTCTACTACCATTTGGCTATTGTGAATATTGTTAACATGAATGTACAAATATTTAAGATCATGCTTTCAGTTCTTTTGGATATATACCCAGAAGTAGAATTGCTAAATCATACGGTAATTCTATATTGTAATTTTGTTTTTAATTTTTTTAAGGAACTGGCGTATGTTTTCCACAGAGGCTGCATCATTTTACATTCCCCCCAGCAATTTCCCTACATTCTTTCTAATACTTGTGATTTTCTGTTTGTGTGGATTTTTTTTTTTTTTTTTTGCTGCTAATAACCTTAGTGAGTGTGAAGTGGTATGTTATTGTGATTTGATTTGCATTTCCCTAGTGATTAGTGATGTTGAACATCTTTCATGGGATTGACCATATGTGTATCTTTTGGGGAAATATCTTTTTTGGTCTTTTGCTCATTTCTAAGCCAGGCTGTTTTGTTTTTTGTTGTTGTTGTTATGGTTGGAGGAATTCTTCATATTTTCTGTATATTGATCCCATATCAGATTTATGATTTGCAAGTATTTTCTCCCATTCCATGGGTTGCATTTTCATCCTGCTGATAGTGTCTTTTGATGCCCAAACACTTTTAATTTTGATGCAGTCCAACTTACCTGTTTTTTTCTTTTGTTGCCTATGCTTTTGGTGTCAAATCCAAGAAATCATTGCCAAATCTAATGTCACAAAACTTTTCCCGTGTTTTCTTCTAAGAGTTTTATTGTTTCAGCTCTACATTTAGTTCTTTGATCCATTTTGAGTTTTGATTTATTTTGATTACTGTAGCTTTATAATAAGGTTCGAAATCAGGATGTGTGAGCCTCCACCTTTGTTCTTTTTCAGGATTGTTTTGGGCTAGTCAAGGTTCAGTATTTTCTTAGGTGAACTGAATTATGCTTTGTCATGTGTAAGAAGACATTTTAAATTGTATTCAGACTTCTGTTTTTGAGCATGTATTGAATACCTATACACCAAATGTTTCTTTGTCACCATTCTAATTTATCCAAAAAGCACCATAGCATCTCATTTTAAAAGCAGCAAAATTTTTTTCAGGATCAGTTTTTTTCAGATATTTACATAGGCTGATTTGAAATATTAATTTTCTTTGAAATGCATACAATTTGAGAAGTTATCATTACATCCTCCACAGCCATGCACTCAAGATTAAATTTTCCAGTGGTGTATTATACATTAAATGTTAGCTTTCCTGTGGTCTCATTATGTTAGGTACATTTAAAAAAATGTGTTTGATAATTCTGAATATCAGATTAAAGAGAAATGTAAATGATGTTTTAGTTTTCCAACTATGAAATACAAAATACAACAAAAAATTCTTTGGGCCTAGATATTTCTCATAAACAGGGAAATTATTTGGATTACATGTCATAGTCTTTATTGCTTGAATTAATCAAATATTAATTTATTTGACAAGTATTTAATGAACATCTACTAGGTGCCAAGCATTTTGCTATCGCCAGGGATACAGATGTAAATATGACATATTTGGGACCCCAAATCAATCCCAGTTTAGTGTGGAGACATGAAAGCAAATAATTGTAAATGCAGCATGCCGAATGCAGTAGTAGAGGTATGTGCTGTGACCATGTGAAAGCATGGTGTAGCTTATAGCAATATGAAGGTGTTACAGGCCAAGGCTCTGGCAGCAGGGGTTTCTTGTATCTCTCCTGTATGATTCGAGGTTTTTTATCTTAATGTACCAGGGCAGCTTCTTTGATTGCTGTAATTCCCCATCCCCTGTATCATGTAGAAACTGCCCAGAGGCCTTGTTAATTCAGTCTTGGGGGTTGGTGAAGGGATTAGGAGTTCTTAAGTCATGCCTTTGATAATTTAGCCTTAGGGATGGGTAGGAGCTATGAGATATACATTTTAAATTGTACTGTTGGGGAGTGAGTTTTTTGGATAAGTACACCGATTTGTTCCCTGATTCCTTGGTATCAGTTTAAATACCCACTTCTCCCAGTTTCTGCCTCTTGTCTTGATTGGCCGCGAGGGATAGCAGCCGATATGTTGGATCTGGCTATACAAAAGGGATCTCTCCACAGAAGCTCACTTGCTGATCACTAAGCAGCTTGCAGTAGTAAGTGGGAGTTTTGAAGACTCAAAAATGTCATGTATTCATTGTCCCAGAGTTGAATATATACATACCCTGACTTAGAACATGAAATATATCCACCACAAAGCTCTTTCTTTCATTATTACAACGTATTAAGATATGAACTCTTAGTTCCAGGGTCCCGCATGGTGGGTTTGCTAATATCATGGGCGGAAGTGGATTGCAAAACTTTACAATCGCCGCAGTGCCATATACTCCAAATCTTCTACCGACTTCTAGCACATGGTATGTTGCTTTTGTTCATTTAAAAATGCATTTCCAATTGTTTTGAATGATTTAGAGTGATCAAAAGCCTAACTACTGTATTGGTGCATGAGAGAAAAAACTCAGCTGTGATCACTATTCAGGATTTTAGAATCACTGATAATGTAATTCCGTAGTTCTTTGCTCCCCTTTTTTTGGTAGGGAAAATGTATGGGGAAACCCTAACTACCTATAATTTAATTGAATATAGTTCCAGTTTCACTGAAGTTACACTCTCATAAGTATCACTGAGTTATACCATCACTTCAAACTAAATTGCTCTATTGCTTTTTTATTTTAAGCTGAAAGGGACTTATTTTCTTTCACCAAATTTGCATGCTAAAAGAAACTGCAGTACAGCAGTTTTTTTCTTCTTTTTAAATACTACTTCAGGGTTTTTCAATTTGAATGCAAATTTGAGAGGACGGTTTTATGTTAATTATGAGTAGTGTTTTCACTGCTAGACAAAACAATCAGAAATTTCGTAGATTCCCTGTTTAATGGTGGTGTATTTTTCTTTTTTAAAGCATCAACATGCTCAAGTTACCTGAATACCCAAGTAAAGAAATACTCAAGGACAGACTTCTTGTGGCACTGCATTGTGGCAGCTACGGTTACACAATGGCATAATAAGGCCTGGAAAACTCATCTGACTACTGATGCACAATTCAGAGTGGCAGAAGTAATTTAGGAAACTGTCAACAGAAAAGCAGCCTAAATGCAGCCCATAGGCAGGACTGATGTTTAAAATTCATAAAGGATCAAGTTTTCTGTTTTTCTCTTTTCTCTTTTATGTTTGCTTTTTTGGTGATACAATTAGAAAATATAAAATCACAGTAGACTTTATTTTTTAAAATGCTAATTGAAAGTAGTAAAAACTGTTCTTTTTTATATTTAATTTTATCCAAGATTGTGTTTCGGCCAAAATCTTATTCTACATTCCAGTGTCTTGTTAAAAAAGTGTTTTCTCTTTATTTTCCTATATATGAAATTATATGAAGGCATCCAGCTGGTATGTTCTATTGCATGTAAAGTGCCATTTATATTTTGGAGAACTATTGTATAGAATGGATTAATTTAGATTGTGAATAAAGCCACAAATATGTATTTTCCCACATTGTATTCTATATTGCAATGATTTTTTTTTAGCTTTTTAATATTTTAATATACGATGTAAAATTTAGCCTGTATTAACAGCTAATGAAATGATATCTAATTTATATATTAAAACTTATACTATATTGTATGGATTATTTGCATCTTTCAGTGATCAATTTTCCATATGTATATATTGTGAACTCAAAGTTTTTCTTATGCCTTATTTTAATGTATAATGAAGGTAAAATTAAAATATAATATTTTACCATATTTCATTACTGTTATCTGTTAGGTCTGACACATCTGAAGAAGTAATCTGATGTGCAGATTACCATTTAAATATGTGATTTTTTTACTTCATGAATTTGCTTTTTGTGATTAAAATTTCAAATTTAAGTGATATATGCCTAATACAGAATGCTGGGTTTTTTAATCGTTGAGTGGTCTAATCAGTTTTCTTTTGAAAAGACATACTTTAGTAGTTACAACATAGGATGAATGGGAAGTAGGAATGCTCAGACATGCAGAAATGCTTATGGAGAGATTTGTAATGTTTAGGACCTTGCCTAGGAAACTAAAAGTAGAATATTCAATGACGTTGCTGTTGGTAGAATGGCATATGCACTTTTTCTCTTGAGCAGCCAGAATATTTGTCTATGATATTTGAGAGACATATAAAGTGAAAGGTTTGCTAAGTTATAAAGCTTGTTTAATGGATCATTTTTGGTTCTCTTTTGTTGCTGTTGTTTTTTTAAATATTAAAAAAATATATCTCAACAGATTACATGAAACTTAGAAATTCTTTAAAAATTACTCTTAGCTCTGTGGAGCTAAAGCTGTTGGCCTCCTAAAGTGTTGCTGAAAAACCACTGGCATGTAGCAGAAAGAACGTACAAATATATTTAATGTAGAATGAACTGAAAGATACAGGGGAAATTGTTTATTTTTATGCTTAGGTTCAGCAAAGTATAGACAGCTAAGTAGAACTATGATTGGACCAAAGGGTATGATCTAATGTTAATAGACTGACTGATGGGGAAACCCAGCAAGGCTATCTATCTAGATTCTTCTTGGCCTCTCCGGGCATGCATTCCCTCCCTCTCTCTCCAGCACTGGGGGTCTTACTACCTGCAGTCCAACAAGTAGGTCAGATCATTTCTTTCTGACCAGTTTTTACTTAGATGGAGAAACAAAACAATGGTCTTTTTAGATTTTAGTTGAGCTTTGGGGAAAAGGGGTCTGGTTTCTATGACCTGCCTTGGGGAAGAGGGTCTGTGGCTAACCTCAGGGGAGAATGGAACTAAGAGACCAAAGTACAGGAGATCAGAGAAAAAACTTTTGCCTCTGAGACTTCTTCTGAGGCCTTCATTTTGGGGTATTGTTTTCTGACCTCCCTTACTTACAGTAGCTGAAGTTTTAAGTTTTGATGTTTTAAAATGTAATTGTAGAAGAGGTCTTTGCCTTCTGAATTTTCAAATGGATACTGACTTTAATATTACATTGTTTAGGGGCAGCTCCTTCGGGTCCCCTCCGACCGTGGGGGCTTTTCTGTTCTCTCAATAAATCATGCTTTCTCAAATATATATGTAGATAGATAGATAGATATCACATTGTTTATAATTTTAATGTTTACAGACTTCTATTTCTGTTCATAATCATACAAACATTGGCTTTGTTAGATTGGTTATTTTGCAAGTAGTTATGTGAAAGAGCTAATAAAATATTACATATCTCATGGTATTTTAACCATGAGTTCGAATATTTTAAAATATCTGACTTTTTCAGGGTTTATTCTTTCATATTGTCTTTATTTTTGTAAGAATGTAGTTAAAGAGATTTTACATGTATTAAAAAATACTATTTAAACTAGAGGCAGCAAGTCTTTTCAATTTATCTCATCCCCACAGTTTCTTCTGTAAATAGATGAGTACGAGGTCGGACAGTTAAGTCTGCGAACTCATCCTAGAAAAAGTGCTACATACCTCATCACTGAATATCACTACAGTCATCTTCCATGTACTCCCCTTGGGAAAATATGCACTGATGCCAGTGCCTAGCTTACCCGTCAAAGCTATTTTGGAACTCTTTTTCTGAAATGGCCATCAGAGCTTGTGTCATATTACCCTTGATTTCCTGAATGTCATCAAAATGTCTTCCTTTAAATATTGCCCTTATATTCGGGTAAAGAAAAGAGTCATTGGAGGCCAGATCAGGTGAGTAGGGAGGGTGTTCCAGTACAGTTATTTGTTTGCTGACTAAAAACTCCCACACAGACAGTGCTGTGTGAGCTGGTGCATTGTTGTGATTCGAGAGCTCCTTTGGGACCATTTTTGCATGCCAAGATTTTCAGTTAAGATATTCCTGTTTCTCTATTGATGTTTATTTGGTCTGCTATGCTTCTCACAGCTGACGATTTTGATGCACAGTTCGATGAAAATTTTGCAGTGTTTTTGTCAGTTCTGCTCATTACTGAACATTCTGACCTCTCTTCATCAATGTTTCCTCTCCCCTCAGAAAAGCATTTAATCCATTTGTACACTGCCATTTTCTTCATAGCGTTGTTCCCATAAACTTGGGCTAGCACGTTCCTGATTTCACTTCCATTTTTGCCAAGTTTAACAAGAAATTTAATGTTTGTTTGTTGCTCTAATTCAAGCTCTGACATTCTCGTGAAGGCATACAAAAACATGCAGCAACAATAATGAACACCACTCAACAAGACACTGTCACATGTTGACAGTACACAACTGTGTGACACTGATATACCAAGGTTATGAAACCCTACCAAGTTGTTTGCAATTAGTGCTGCTAATGTAAGTGCACAGTGGCAAGTTCATGAACTTAATTGTCAGACCACAAGTGCTGAATGTGAGGACAGAAAAATGATTATAGTGTTGTTTCCTTTGGGTGAAAGAAGGTTATATTAATAGCCAAATGACTCAACTCTTAAAAATGTGGTGGTTTCAAATAAGAAAGAAAACAAATATAGCACTCTAAAGGAATAAAAATATAAGGTAAGGGAATATATTATAGGAAACCGATTAGTGAAAATATCTAGGTAAGAGTAGATTAAGTTATCCAAGTAATTTGAGCGGATAGTGAGCACATAGTTAATAAAATTCACTTTCTAGTTAATCCAGAGACAAAATGTAAGGAAATCCCAGCTTCGTAACAGTCTACTGAACACAACTCCTTCAATTGTGACAGTCTGTTGGGTGTGGGGAAATGCAAGCTTTAAGGCATATGTCACAAGTTGGAGGCCCATGAGGTGATTCCTACTCACCCATGTGTGTTTTGTTTGTCATGATACTTGTAAAATTTTGAATGAGTTATCGACATTTTTTAAAATCTGGAGATTTCCTGCGGAAGTCTAGAGTTTTGGCTTTTTTTTTTTTTTGAGAATTGGATGCATATTTCTAGAATGCATACATGTAAGTATTCTGGATTGAGTAGATGCTCCTTCTCTGGATGACTGAGTGTGTTCTGAGGTTTGCCATTTTCTTACCCCAGCCTGCTTCACCCATTTTTGTTACTTTCCGGGTTATTAAAAGCATTGGAGTCTGCTCTAAGGAATCTATGTTGATCAGAAATGTTCCCTTGGAATGTAAATTGGTACAAATTCTTCGGGAGGCAGTTTGGTGGCATCAGATTTTTCAAATGAACATAGTCTTTTGATTTTTTTTTTTTTTTTTGAGTTGGTCTTGCTCTGTCACTCAGGCTAGAGTGCAGTGGCACAATCATAGCCTCGAACTCCTGGGCTCAAGTGAGCCCACTGCCTTAGCCTCCTGAGTAACTGGGATTACAAGTGTGTGCAATCACGCCCACCTAATTTATTTTTATTATTTTGTAGAGATGAGTCTTGCTGTGTTGCTCAGACTGGTCTCAAACTTTTGGCCTCAAGCTATCCTCCAGCCTCTGCCTCCCAAAGTGCTGGAATTACAAGTGTGAGGCCACCACACCTGGCCAAAATATATTCATAGTCTTTGGTCCACAATTCTAAGGGTTTATTTTGCAGATCTGCTTGTTCATATATGTATTTGTACAAGATATGTGTACAAGAATGTTCACTAAAGTCTTGTTTGTGATAGAGAAAAACTGGAAATGGTTTCAGTGTCTATCAGTAGGGAGAAGAGAATACTAATCAGTATTTACAGAGAATGAGATAGATTAATACATACTGATATGTAAATGTAAGGTGTGTTGATGTAATCAAGGTGTTATACAAGAGTGCTAGTGTGAAATATGCATGGTATTATATGCAAGAAAAATTTCTGGGGAGATTGATAAAAGATTGTTGCTACCTGGGGAAGAGTTGTATGGTGGGATGGAATTTTTCACTGCATAACATTTTTTCCCCTGTTCCTCTAACTCACATGCTTGTGTTATTTTCCATATAGTAGATGTATACTAAAAGAAACATGCACTCTTTTTTTGTTTTTGTTGTTTGAGTTGGGGTCTCACTCTGTTGCCCAGGCTGGAGTTCAGTAGCATGATCATGGCTCACTGCAACCTCAAACTCCTAGGCTCCAGCGATCCTTCCATCTCAACCTCCTGAGTAGTTGGGACTACAGGCAGATGCCACCATGCCCAGCTAATTTTTTAATTTTTTGTAAATAAAAAGTTTTGCTATGTTGCCTAGGCTGGTCTCAAACTCCTGGGCTCAAGAAATCCTTCTGCTTCGGCCTCCCAAAGTGCTGAGATTGCAGGTATGAGCAACTGCATCCAGTTTATTCACTCTCTTTTATTCAGAAAAGAATAGGTTTTGTTGAATCTATAAAATGTTATAGAAGCAGTGATAAACAGCATTTTTATAATCACAAAACTTAAAATTTTATAAGTTTAATTAATGTGTTTTAAATGATTCCTAATTAAACTCTTTGTAAACAGTGAAAAAGCAGAATGCTGTATTGCCCACGAAGGTCTGTTTCCACATTGCCTGATAATTAGCACTCTTTTTAACTCTCTAAAATTCTACCAATTAGAGATTTATTTGAATTAACACTTTTTTACTCTAATTTTTCTTTTTTTTAAAAAAAGTAGTACTTAACTGATATGGGAATATCTGGAAGGCATACATGTAGATTACTGTACTAAATAATTCCACCACCCAACAATTGTATTACATTTCCTTCTAATCTTTAGCAATGCACATTTTTTCATAGTTGAGTACTTAAAGAACATAGCACTTGGTATCCTCTTTATTAGTATTTTGTTTTAGGCATTTCTCTTGTCATTAAAACTATTTTAAATTAAATGTTTTTTTAAAATGTCTATGTTGTCCAGGGTGGACTCAAACTCCTGGACTCAAGCAATCCTTTTGCCTTAGCCTTCCTAGTAGCTGAGACTACAAGCTCACACCACAGTGCCTGGCTTTTTGTAAATATCTTTTAGAATGGTGGCATAATATTCTGTTGTATGGGTGTATTGTAATTTAGTTGACCGTATCTCTAAGATTAACATGTAGATTGCTAATATTTTTGCTTTTATAAATAACAATAGTGTCCTTAAAAACGCTGTTATCTAGGTTATTTGTTGACATGTCCATTGGTTGTTCTGTGGTTGTAGAATAACTGCTTGAGGGCCCTGGAAAAGGCTATGGAATCACAGAGCTCTTTGGTAGGTGGTACCAGGGAGGATTGCCACAGCCGCACAGTTATGGCTGAGTGACCTACCCGTCTGTAAAAGGGAGCCAGAAGGGTGTGACAAAGTGCATTATTTTAATAATTGCTAATTTCCAATCTTCTTCCCAAGAACAGAGGAGGAAATGAATCTTCTGTATGACACAAGCTCCATTTGCAAGATCCAGAACTCAAGCATTTGCTGTGTATTTTACAGTCCAGCTATGTCAAGGGTCACTTAATGCTCTTGTGAGCTAAACTAGAAACTTCACCCTCATTTATGTTGTTTCTAAGAATTAGACTTACAGGCTTTTGGGGTGCAACCCTGTTGTCAGTTGGTGAGTGCATAACAGCTACCTTTATCAGTAGGTACTTAGCCAATATTAAAATTTTGGTTATTTTCACCACGATTTAAAATGTATCAGTATGAATCAATACCTAGGATTTTTTTCATGTGAAGCTTGGCCCTCTGTCCCTGTTTACTTCCACAGCTGCTAGTCAACAAAAGTCACTTTAAGGTTAACAATAGTGACAGAAATCCCACTTTTGTGGTTTGATTTATGTTATTTTAATGTGGGCAGATTTCTGTTAGAATATCCTTTGTAAAATTCTTCGGTTCTGAGTTATAATTACTTGCCTACTGGTCTGGGACAAATGGGTACATATTTATTTATCTAATTCATACTCAGCCCATTCATTTTATAGATGACACAATTGAAGACTAGAGAGGTGGTGACTTTCTCAAGGTTTCAGGACTGCGTGTTAATTAAACTAGAATTTTAAAACTTAGATTTTCTGATTCTTAATCTACTAGGTTTTCTGTTACTCCATGTTGTCTCTTTATGACATAACTGCATTATAAAAAAAAACTTTCAGAAAAACACCTGTAGCCACGTAATCCCAACACTTTGGGAGGTGGAGGCGAGAGGATTCCCTGAGTCCAGGGGTTCAAGACAAGGCTGGGTGATTTGGTGAGACCTTTTCTCTACAATAAATCAAAAAATTAGCAGGACATGGTGGCGTGCGCCTGTGATTCCAGCTACTTGGAAGGCTGAGGCAGAAGGATCACCTGAGCCCAGCAGGTCGAGGCTTCGGTGGCCGTGAAGTGCCATTGACTCCATCCTGGATGACAGAGCGAGACTCTGACTCAGGAAAAAACAAAAACAAAAAACAGCAAAAAACCCCTGCAGTCTATTAATAGTCATGTATAACAAGCCTGTT
>CAUYQG010257801.1:0-14971 GCA_963574415.1 Tarsius wallacei
CCCGGCTGATTTTTTGATTTATTGTAGAGATGAGGTCTTGCTTGCCCAGGCGGGTCTCGAACCCGCGGGCTCATGCAATCCACTCACCTCAGCCTCCCAAAGGCGCGGGATTACAGGCTGAGCCACCGAGCCCGGCTAGCATTAGATTCTTTTAGAAGCATGAACCCTATTGTGAACTGTGCTGAAAGGGATCTAGGTTGTACACTCCTTATGAGAATCTAATGCCTGATGATTCCAGCCCCCTACCCCCTGCGTCCATGGAAAAATTGTCTTCCACGAAACCGGTCCCTGGGCTAGAAAGGTTGGGGACGACTGCTGTAAAGGCATTAATGTGACTCAGGCTAATGTCTGTGGTCAGCTGGGCTGCATAGCTGCCTCAGTTACCTGGAAATCTTGCTCATAAAACCTGAGGCCACTTGAAGGATAAGCTTGTTCCCTTTTGTGTTTTTCTTCCCCCATATAATTACTTTATTACTGGCTTTTATTTTCTGCTTTGGACAGAATCATAATGACTCGCAAGCAGTAGCATCAAGTTATCCCTAAAAGAATTTCTCATTGATAAATTACTCTTGCGGTGTTCTCATATAATTAATGCTTTCATAAAGAAGGTGGCCATGTAAGTGTACTTGGTAATTGTACTTGTTTCTTCCCATTGGAGTCCCCTGGAGTCACTGAATCCAGCTCTTGATCCTCTCATCTATATATAATTACTTAACAAACAGATGCTGTAGGGCGAGGATTCCCCTCCCCTTGCATTTTAGACCTAACAGGCTTAACTGGTAACGGTGGTTTAACTGCGCTACAGCTTTTCTTATATTCCAACCCCCACCTTTGGTTCCTTGGCAGTCAGTGAGCTGGGGTCCTAGCTGCATCCAGTTTTCCATTTGTTTCGCGTTTCCACCTGGGGAAGGGGATAGACAGGAGCAGCAAGCAAAGACAGGTGGAGAATGTCATGGACGTCCTTGGGTTCAGGAACAGACCTAAACCTTGTCTCTTTTCCCCTGACTATTTCAGGAAGCTGCAAGTGGATTCGAACCCCAGCAATCCTCTACTCAGTTCACACAATGACAACTTTAATTCCAATTCTCTCCACGCTTTTGTTTGAGGATTTCTCCAAAGCCAGTGGTTTCAAAGGACAAAGACCTAAGACTCTGCATGAACGACTAACTCTTGTGTGTGTCTATGCCCCCTACATACTAATCCCGTTCATCCTTCTGCTTTTCATGTTGCGGAGCCCCTTCTACAAGCATGAGGAGAAAAGAAAGAAAAAATGAGGGAATGACCCCTGGCCCTGGGAGAGATGTTCACAGGGCAGTTGCCTGTTAGACCCAACATGGCACACTGATCAGAACTCATGTCGTCAGCAGCATTTGAAACACACTAGCAGCAGCACACAAGAGCAAGATGGTGGCAGGAGCCACAGCAAACCCTCACCTTCCAAGGGCACTGGGACAAACAGATCGATCAGCTGAGGGTGGGCAGATGGGTGTGGGCTGTTAGGCACATGCCTCACTATGTGCCTAAGTTCTGCTACAGGATCACTAAAAGCAAGACCAGGTAAAAAACTGGATAAACTTCTGAGAGCGTGGCCTGCTTGACGTATTTGTGAGTCACTCGACCCGCAACATACATCCCTATGACTAAACTCTTCGCTCCTGGTTCTCTAGAGCACATCACCAATCAGCAAAATGAACAGTGGCGTGTTTTGGGCCATTCTGAAATTTGGAACTGTGCCTCCTTAATATTCATATAAAACACTATGTAGCTTACACAGACAAAATGGTAAAAAGTCTAGAAATGCTGTTTTCTTGTCCCCACCTCTATCCCTGGAAGAAACAGAATACTATGCAAAAGAGGTTCAAACTTAGTTTTCCTTAAGGTTTAGCCCTAGCACTAGCATGACTTTCAGTCAGCAGTGGGTTGAACTGGAAAGTGTTTTTGTTTGTTTTAAACAGGGCATCCCAGGAGAAGAGGAAAAAATCTCTTTATCCTCCTACTTCCAAATTTTAGTCTTCCATGCTTTTAGAGACCACCTGACACAAGTCACTTACTCTGAAGTCTAGAATCTCAAGCCTGATCTGGAAGTGTGGCTCCCTCATGGATAACTTCACCCCTCCTGATACAGTGTAACTCATTTCCCTGTTCTCAGGAGAAGGGAAGGTGGGGGTGGGGTGACAGCCAGTAGGGCATGGCATGTGCTGGTCTGGTCATATCAGTGCTTAGTATTCCCTTAACTTTCTCTAAATCTGCACAAGGCCAACCCTTAAAAAAAAAAAAAGATGGTAGACAAAAAGTCCTAGCCAGTCCTCTGTTTTTGCTCATTTTGCTCACAAGCTGTATTGGTCTGATCAGTGGTGTATGGCTCATGTCTGGTCCAAATAAAGGTAGCTGCTGACCTCTGCCTGGTTTGTTTTGTGAACTAGGGACTAGAGAATCCGGTGTTCTCTCACAAGGGGCTAAACATACTTCAAGGGCAACAGGAAGAAAGATCAAACCATTTGAAAACAATAATTTATTGCTTTTCCTTCCAAAGCTATGAATTTACAAAAAAGGATCAAAGTTTACAAACTGCTTAGTTCCGACTAACAACGTGAGAGGTGTGAACCCACAATGCATGGCCACCAGTAGCAGGAGTGCCCTGACACTTAAAACAAGTGCCCCAGACTTGCAGTACTGCCTTCAGAGGGCTGCGCTCCTCACACACCATCTCACGGGACATACTTAGTTCATTAGGTTGCTGGAATGGTACAGAGGTTTTTTTGGTTTTGGGGGCTGTTTTTTGCTTTCCTCCTATAAAAGTGAAATTTTCAGTTCATTTCTGAAAAATAAATTGGTCAATAAATTCATTTTGTTCTGCTTCTACTTTACACAAAGCTTCGTATTCAACCCGATACCTGAAAAACAAAATTGTTAGAGGCCCTGAAAAAGGATGAAGTAAACCAGACTTAATTCCTCTAGAGAAGAATATAGAGGTTTAAATAATTTCAAGAAATGGCACGAGTTCAGAACGAAGAAGGAAAGATAGTAAGAGGCAAAGCCCTACCCAGAGCCCCCTTGAGAAATGTCCTGCACTAGGAAAGTCTTTCAGAGCTAGCTGTCACGCTCAAACTACTAGAAGTGGTTTAAGATTAACAAGCTTTCTATTTCCTTCTCATCAAATGTAATTTAGGAAATCAAATCAGGATGGCAAGGGAGATGCTATTTCTGAAAAGACAATGATAAGGACAAGATGATCATTCCAGAAAGAAGAGTAGGAACTCAGTGGAGTAAAGAACTTGCTTTACATCATGACGTCTTACCTTTCCAGCTGCATTTTCTTTTCTGCTATTAGTGCTTGAAGTTGCTGCTGCTGGGCCTCTCTCTGCTTTGCTATAGACTTGAGCAAGTTGCGAGCACCAATGGCCTAGGAGACAGTATTGCCAAAGGTGGCCATGGCTTCATTAAAAAGTCTACAGCATGAAGTCCTCAGAGGGGAGGGGCCATTTGAGAGCTACATGAGTGCCCAGAAAGGAAAAGAAAGTGAAGCCCCAAAACTTTTGGTTAAGTCAGAAGGGTTAACCTCCTGATCCCAAAGTGCCTGATGAGAACTGGACTGTGGCTTTGGGGCAGGCCTGGAAGTATTCTCCAGGTCACCTATACCATGCAAGCCTTCTTTCTTCGTTTATAAAATGAGGCTAAAGCCATCTAGGTTAGTGCTGATGGGAAAAATGAAGTAATGACAAAGCGTACTAGTATAGAAGTTCATAGGCTAAGCGGACTAGAAATTGTTACTAAAATCTCACTTTAATTACATAAAATAACCCACCTACCCACTCATCCCCCTAAGCAAATCAAGAGGGCAGAAGAATGAGGGGCTAGTGAACCAGAGTCCCAGGCCAAGACGTAGACAGAAGACATGCTGATCTTACCTTCATCTTCTCATTTTCTGCTTCTTTTGCAAGTTGGTCAACAAGCTCAATTAAACCACCAACTATTTTCTGAAACTGGCCAATTTCTTTTAGGAAAAGAACAAAAATAAAATGTTTTATTTTCTCAGCATCATGACTTGCCCTCCTCAGCCCATCCCGAAGCAGTGAGGGCTGGGCTAATGCCCCTTTTAATTTGTGTTAAAAGTTTGGTGCCGTGCCAAGCGGGGTGGTATGCACCTGTAATCCTAGCAACTCAGGAGGCTGAGGCCGAAGGATCTTTTGAGCCCAGGAGTTTGAGGCTGAATAGCCACTTGCACTCCAGCCTGGGCAACAGAGTGAGATTCAGTCTCTTTTTAAAAAACGGTAAGGCTGGGCACAGTGACTCACACCTATAATCCCAGCATTTTGGGAGGCCAAGATGAGAGGACTGCCTAAGCCCACGGGTTTGAGACCAGTGTGGGCAACTTGGTGAGACCTCATCTCTACGATAAATCAAAAAATTAACCAGACGTGGTGGCATGCACCTGTAGTTCCAGCTATTGGAAGGCTGAGGCAGAAGGATCACCCGAGCCCAGCAAGCTGAGGCTGTTGTGGCCATGAGTGTGCCACTGCACTCCAGCCTGGGCAACAGAGTGAGACCCCAACTCAAAAAAAGGCAGGGTCTTACTCTGTCACCCAGGCTAGAATGCAGTGGCATGATCATGGCTCCCTGGCAGTCCTGAACTACTAGGCCCACATGATCCTCTCTCCTCAGCCTCCTGAGTAGGAGACCTCGTATTTTAAAAAGCTTGGTGCCTGCTGGTCTAAGTTTCCCACCGTTAATCTGGATTCAGACTAGAGAACAGTGGCCAGCTGAACCGAGGCATAACTGGACTTTATGTCCCCACTGAGCCAGCCAGCTGCTGTTACCTCAGGATGTGAAGACACTAGGCCCTTGGTGGGCCCACCTTCTAGATGGAGCCCAGTCCTGCTTCCCCAGGAGTAACAGGAAGCACCACTATTCACAAAAGGACTGCCTCAGGACACAAGCACTGCCTCTGGACTAGCCACAGACACACTAGATTTCAGTTCATGGCAGGAATGGGGGCTTCCCACCTGCAACCAGAGTGAGTACAGAGCTCACAGCATTTAAGTGCCTCATTCCCCATCCACTTATTTCAATGTCTTGGATGTGACAGAACCCCAGTTTACTGAGGGGAAACTAAGGCCCAGAAAGGTGGGATGGCATGCACACAGCAATCACAGAAGATGCAACAGAACCTAAGCTACCAGACCAACAAGCTCTCTCCACAACTTAGGGAGCCCCCAGAGGACTCAGAAATCCCTTGCTCTAGCTAGAGCCGGCTCTGTATCGACTGGCACTGGGCTTGCTTGGCAGCTGGGGCAGAAGATTTCCAGGAGCTCTCTAGCCAAAAGAGGACTTCATTAGGTCTGTGGAGCTGCTTCTAAAACTTCCGTCATCACCTCTAACTCCAAATAATGGAGAGCCTGTCACTGAGAAGACTATAACAAGAGATCAAATCATGAATACCTAATTCTATTTCCCACCCTCAAGCCACAGTTTTGCTCCCACGAAGTTTAAGGTTTCTAAGAGCAAGAAATCAAAGATGGCATATCTGAAAACATCCTGCCCTACCCATCCCAACGATCGATTTGACTGGTGTTCTGTGGGACTACACGACAGCATAAGAGGGCAGGTAGACCAGGTGGGTGGCACACAGAAATCCAGAGGCCAGGCAAAGCCTCCAGGGAGCCAGCAGCTCCATTCTGGCAGGGCCAAGAGCTATAGACAGGGTGGGGGTGGGGGTACAGTTGGAACAGTGGCCCAAAGCTGAGTGGCACCAGGTCTCCCCAAATGATACTCACTGTCCACAAAGTCCTTGCACTCTTCCTTGAGCTCTATGGTCTGCTGGGTAACCTCTGGGTCCAACACCCGCAGCTTGTTCAGCTCATCAAAGTGCAGCCCTGCTTCACCCAGGATATCCTTGGCCATAGCTGCAAAGAAACCAGCCCAGTCTCTAACCACTCCCCAGCCACCCAAGCAAATGCCTGCTGTCAGCCCAGCCCCGCTCCTGACCTTAGACAACAGTGCCCAAAACCCACATGGCCCAAAGGTTCCGGCTCCCCTCTGCTTCCACCTCTCTGACCCTCACCTGTTGCCTTCCAGGTTCCCTAAAGAAGTTCTGCTCTGAAAGGGTAACAGTAGAAGTCAAGAGATGTGTCATGGGAGCAAGGGTCAGGAAAGAATAAAGTCCACTTGCTTGTCACAGGCATCGTTCACACAACACCCGCTCCTTGAGTGCCTTCTGCATGCCATTGCTGCTAGATGCTGGGGTACAAAGAGGAAGCAGCATGGTGCCCGCCCAGACGAGCACATGGTTTCACTGAAGACAGACATTGAAACTGAAAAATCACATTATAAGCGCTTGTTCAGAAACACCACTGAAGAGCCACAGGAGCACAGAGCAGTCAACCTGGGATGCAGAAGTGACGTCTGAACTGAGGTGTGAGCCATAAGCATCTCCAGCTATGCAGCCAAAAGCACGTGAAAAGGCTTTTCAAATGCATGTACTGGAACACAAAAAGCAAATGAAAGAAGAAATCTTAGTGAATTAGAAATTAGGGTTAAAAAAATAAGAAAGGCCAAGCATGGTCACTCATGCCTGTAATCCCAGCACTTTGGGAGGCCAAAGTAGAAGGATTGCTTGAGCCCAGGAGCTCAAGACCAGCCTAAGCAACATAGTGAGACCTCATCTCTACAAAAAAAATTTAAAAATCAGACATTGTGGCATGCACCTATAGTCCCAACTACTCAGAAGGCTGAAACAGAAGGATCACCTGAGCCCAGGAGGTGAAGGCTGCAATGAGCCACGTTTGTGTCACTGCACTCCAGCCTGGGCAACAGAGTGAGACACCTCAAAAATAAATAAAATGAATGAAGATGCCAGAGTAAGAAGATTATCCAAAATGGGCCAGGCTCAGTGGCTCAGCCTGTAAGCCCAGGACTTTGGGAGGCCAAGGCGAGGGGACTGCCTGAGCCCACAGGTTCGAGACCAGCCTGGGCAACTTGGTGAGACCTTGTCTCTACAATAAACAATTAGCCGGGCATGGTAGCGCATGCCTGTAGTTCTGGCTACTTGGAAGTCTGAGGTGGATGGATCGCCTGAGCCCAACGGGTCAACGCTGGGGTGGTCGTGAGTGTGCCACTGCACTCCATCCTGGGCAACAGAGTGAGACTCCAACTCATAAAAAAAAAAAAAAAAAAAAGAATATTACCCAAAATGTATGCTACAGGATACTATACTGAACTGGAAATCAAAGTTGAGTCAGTGTCTTTCTAGCAGAAAACACAAGAAGGAATAAGTATCAGCAAGAACGTGCCAAGTCAGGAGGCCAGGGAAAGGCATTCCAAGCAGAGAGAGCAACACACAGTCCTGAAGTCACTGTCAGGGTCTATTCTGCCTAGGGCATGAAAGAGGAGGGAGCTAGAAAGGTGGCTGCAGCCAGATCAGCAAGCCCCTGTGTGCCAAAATAAGGCGTTTGGATGTTTTTCTGTTAACAGAGAGCCAACAAAAGACATCTCTCTCTCCAGCCCACCTTATATTCCTGGTCCAAAGGACACCTCAATCCTGGGAAGAAAATACTGAAAACCCACCCTCATTCTAGCTCAGCAAAAACATTTTTTAAAAAATTAAAAACAGAACACATTACCTATTTTAAAAAGGAGGCAATGCTAGTTAGGTCCAGCCAGTGGCTGCCATGCCCATTCTAAAGCCCAGGTGCTCCAAAAGTTACCATCACCTTGGCATGCCCTGGCCCCTTCCCTCTGCTCCCACTTCCCCCAGCCTCACCTGTTTCCCTTCCAGCTTCCTTAGAGAAGTTCTGTTTGGAATGGGGTGATTCTGGGGGTGACTGTCCAAGGCAGGTGTGCCACAGGAGGAGCAATGGTTGGAAAAGAATTAGGTCCCACAGTTTCCACAACTTAGTTTTCAACAGGACCAGAAATCTGATATTTAAATGTTGGTGCCTAATTCAAAAATGTAAAATAAGGGGGGAAAAAACCACATCCAACACTGTGTGGGCCAACTAATGCATATCTATGGCTGTCTTATAAGTCCTAGCCTGTGGCCTCACTGGAATGCACTGAAGTAAGTGAGCTAGCACCTTTCTTTTAAAACATTTTGATCATATACAGTTTCCCTGTAATAGGGTGTTTTAAAAAGCTCTACCTTCCTGCTTGTTCTAGTTACACATTTAATCTGAGTATTTCATAGCTGCCAGGTGATTAATCAGATCAGCTGCTCCAGAAAGATTCAAGTACCAGCTGGGTGTGGTGGCTCACACCTGTAATCACGGCACTTTGGGAGGGAGAGGTGAGAGGACTGCCTGAGTCCAGAGGTTCGAGACCAGTCTGGACAACATGGCAAGACCTCGTATCTATAATAAATCAAAAAATTAGCTGGGGTGTGGTGGCACACGTCTGTGTGCAAGGCTGAGGTGGAAGGTGAGCATGCCACTGCACTCCAGCCTGGGCAACAGAGTGAGACTCCTACTCAAAAAAAAAAAGATTCAAGTACCATGAGGGAGCAAAGATCTGCTTCAACTTTCAGTCCCTTCCCTGAGAGCATGCATTTATTCAGAAACATCTACCAAGTCCCTGCACTGGAGAAACAATAGTGAAGAAAATGCCTCTGGACAGAAGGTAAAGAAATAATCACAAATTGTGATCATAGGATCAGGAAAAGTTCATTGTTCTATGTGAAGCGCAGCAGTAAGGCACAATTCATACATGGACCTTCTGAAAAAGTAACACTTAACCTGAGAGCTAAAGGATGTTCAAAAGTTTGCCAAGAGGAGGGAGCAGTGAGGCATTCCAAGGAGAATCATGTGAAGATCTTGAGACAATAGGAAATTTGAAGCATTCCAAGAACTGAAAGGCTAGTGCGACTGAAGCAGTAAGAAGGAGAATGGAACGGGAAGAGGCTAGACAGGGATGCCAGAGCTGGATCACCCGGCTCTGAAAGCCATAGTAATGGGTAACAGTAATGGGCAGCCAGCGGATTCTCAGCAGAGTAACATGATCAGACTTAGGAGAGATCATCTTGCTCAGTGGGGAGAGTGAATTGGAGGGAACTAGAGGGCAGGGCCCCCTTACCTTGTTCATTACTGTAACCCTAGCACTTTGCATGGTGCCCATGGCACTCAGTAAATGTGGAATGAATGACTGTGGAAACAAATAGAGGCTACTGCAGTAACCAAGGCCTGCAGCTGAAGACAAGTGTTCCGAGTTGAGATGACTTGTAAGTCGAGTTGGTGGGACTTAGTGATGGACTGAATGAATGTACCGGTTTCGGGATGAGTTAAGGAAAGAAGAGTCAGGCATGATTTCCATGAATCTGGCTTGGCACAAATGTATGACTGGAGGGGATAGTTTAATGAGATGGGTAAGACGGAAGAAGGGGTGTAGGCAGAGGGTTCACAGTCAACTATCAGATTCGCTACCAGCCGAGCAGCACCCGGCACAAGAGCTGGGCCTGAGTCCCGCGATAAGGGCGGTCCCAGGCTCGCTGCTCCCCGGCTGCCCAGATCCATGCTAGGCACTGCGAGCGAGCTCAATCCATGGGAGTAGAAGAGGCTCTGAGCAGAAAGGAAGGCCTGGCTGATGGCGCTGGCTCTGCCTTGACTATGGGAACTCCTTGGACTTATCCGGGCCGCAGCTTGCTCATAAGATCGTAGAGAGCAGCCGGGCTCGGTGGCTCAGCCTGTAATCCCTCGCCTGGGGAGGCTGAGGTGAGTGGATTGCCTGAGCCCGCAGGTTTGAGACCTGCCTGGGCAACTTGGCGAGACCTCATCTCTACAATAAATCAAAAATCAGCCGGGCATGGTAGCGCACGCCTGTAGTTCCAGCTACTTGGAAGGCTGAGGCGGAAGGATCGCCGGAGCCCAGCAGGTGGAGGCTGGGGTGGCCGGGAGCGACCACTGCACTCCAGTCTGGGCGACAGAGTGAGACTCCAACTCAAAAAAAAAAAAAAAAAAAAGATCGTAGTGAGCATCAACGCGACAAACTCCAGGCCTCAGCCGGGCGTGAAAGCGCTCCTAAGAGTCGGACGGAATTCTCCCGGCTCTTTCCGCCTGGGACTGCTTTCCGTCGGGGCGCGGACCCGTCGGGCTCCTCTCACCCCGGTCCGCCCGCGTCCCCCGACCCGAAGTCACAGCCTACCTGCCGGCCCCGCAACCGCGGCGCGGCGCCGCCAAGGCTGATATAGACAAGCAGTTTCTCCCTCCGCTCAGCGGCAGCCGGTCCCCGGCAGGCCTGCCTCGGCCGCTGCCACGGCTACAGAGACTGTTTACCCATAACATCACTACCGGTCTGACACCGGAAGCACTTACACACCCCAGGCCAGAGAGCCTGCCGGGAAACAAAGGCCCGAGGGGCGGGATGATTGCCTCAAAACCCAGAGGTCTTAGCGCCTTCCGGAAGTATCTGCGCTCTCACGGCGGAAGACTCTCGGAAGTTTCTGCCTGGGCCCCGCCCTGCAGGGCGCAGTGCATGCTGGGCCTTGTAGTCTCAGTCTCCCCGGCTGACAAGGCTGGGCCGCGTGCGGCTCCGGGCGGAGTCGGAGGTCGCAGGATGTGAGCTCACAGCCCGGGATTGCTGGCGGGCAGGCGGCCACAGGCTAGGGGCTACACGGAGTCTGCTCACCACCTAGCAGAGAAGAGAGGCGCCCCCGGGGACGGTAAGAGCCGGGCCTGCCGATGCCCTCGGGGAAGGGATGGACGGACCCGGGAAAGCGAGCTCGGCTGGGACCTGGGGAAAAGGCGTGGGACGGTGTCGGGGAGATGGAGAACTCAAGTCCTCCCCCGGGGATGGGTGTGAGAACCGGGCTCGGTTTCTCGATAGTGAGCAGTGGCCCGGGCTGGGGAAGAGCCTATAACGGCCTCAAGAGACTCTGGGTGTCGCTAAATTTCCCCAGGACCCTTTGGACGAAGCCTAACCTTGCACCTGGGATTTCTGCTAGGTTCGCCCCCACCCCCACTGCCGCCGACCCAGTGGCAGACGGGTGTCTGGGTCCGTCCTCCTTTAGGACCCCACCTCCCTCCACCGCCGTGGTTGTCTGCCCTTTGTTCTGTTTGGGTTTACATTAGCTTCGCTGAGTGAGACACGGACCCGCCCCTAGCCCCAGGCATCCCCAGAAACCCACACACAAGTCCGGAAGGAAGGGCAAGCCGTGAGGCTATCGATGGAAACTTCATTCTCACTGGAATTACTTTCAGAGGCGTCACCTGCCACAGGATTCCTGGAACCCATTGGTCTGGGCGGACTCTGAGCTGACGTCATCCAGGGGCTCAAAGCAGTTGCTTTGTAGGAAAAGAATAGGTAGTTCTGAATTTGCCTTCCTCTCTTGGCAAGCCTAGCCTTTGAGTTCCTTTGCTTTGGCAGAACACGTATGTCTGCTTCTTTGATCCTGGGAACGTTGGCGCTAGACATAAAATACATGGGAAACTGGCTAAAACCTGTTAGGGGGTGGATATATTCCTTTGGGTGGGCAGAGAAAGGTAAGGTGATCTCATACCATTCTAGTGTTTCTTACTCATTGGTCATTCTCCTAGTGAGGGCTCATCTCATCTGTACCCTACCCCAGAGGCAGATGGAAGAGGCTCCCCGACAAGCCCCAGAGGATTCACTGCTTCACACAGCACCCCCTCTGGCCCTTCCTGGGACGTTCTTCCCAGGAATCTATCTAGATCTTTTCAGGGACAGTTTCAGTCTAACAAACTGACATGGTTTGGCATTGTGCTAACGTAGTACTGCTTGGAGAGCAGAGCTGTAAACTTGGGAACAGTGGTGCCCTGCCTCTGGGTTACACTTACAAGAAGGAGATGATGAGCAACTGTAAACCCTTGCATGCTGTGAGAATTAAATAAGCAAGTTCCACTTTTTTTCTGTCTCCTTTACTGCCAGTGTGGTCCAAGCCTTCATCATCTCTTGCTAGACTACTGCTTCCTCTGGTCTTCCACTTTGTTTCACACCTTTACCATCCCTTCTTACCCGGCAACTGAGTTATCTTTTCAGATATGCTATAAACAAATCATATATCACACCCCTGTTTACAAGCCTCCAATTGATTCTTTTTCTATGTTGCAATTTGTATAAAATCCAAACTCTTCGATGTCATCCAGCACCTGCCTTCCCTGACTTAACATCAAACCAACTTCCCTCTCCTTTTCTGTGCACCAGCCTCATGACCATATTTCTGTTCCTAAAACTTTTTTCTAATAGGAAGTTTGCACTTAGTCTTTCATCTGCTAAAATGCTCTTTTCAGACCTCTGCTGAAATGTCACCTTCCCAAAGAGGCTTTCCCTGTCCCTATGTCTAAATTAGTGCCTCTCCCTCTACATTCTCTGATCATTGTTGTATTATGTGTATTGCATGTATCACCTTCTGGAATTGTCTGTTTGGTTCCTAGTCTATAGTCCGTCTCCTTCTGCTAGAATGTCAGCTCCATGAGGCCATGACTCTTCTGCACGTGTTCTCTTCTGTATTCCCAGTGCTTGGCACACAGGAGCACAATAAGTGCTCTTTAAAAATAAGTTCTAGTTAATATTATGGTGCATCATTGAACTCCTTAAATACAATGACAGTATCTTTTCGTCATCCCCTACTGCTTAACCCAGTGGGCACCCGATCATTTTATTGCTGAATTAAATGAGCTAGTATATATTAAATGCCTACACTAGTATCTGGCATTAAGTAAGCATGCAATGAATGTTAGCTATTTCGTTTCTTCTTTGGTGAATTAATTTTAGTGATTCTTTAGAAAGCCAAAAACAAGGCAGGTGCAGTGGCTCACACCTGTAATCCCAGCAATTTGGGAGGCAGAGGTGAGAGAATTGCCTGAGCCCCGGGGTTTGAGACCAGCCTGGGCAACTTAGTAAGACCTCGTCTCTACAATAAATCAAAAAAATTAGCCAGCATGGTCGCATGCATCTGTAGTTCCAGCTACTTGGAAGGCTGAAGCAGAAATATAGCCTGAGCCCAGTGGGCCAAGGCTGCAGTGGCCATGAGTGTGCCACTGCACTCCAACCTGGGTGACAGAGTGAGACTCCAAATCAAATAAGAAAGCCAAAAACTTAACATAGAACCTTAATCACAAGGAGTGACCTGGCTTTGCTCCCCTTTGCTTTCCTCGTTCATCCTTCCCCTGAACTCCTGTTAATGTTTTAAATTCCAGATCACTTCATTGTTTTTAGATTTATCATCTGATTTTTTCTAGTCCTTTCTCCCATTCTTGTTGGAGGGAAGAGGAGAGATCGGGCTGGGTTCCCTCTCAGGAAAAAGAAACAAAAATAGCCATCCTGTAGTTGTTCTACTCTAAAAAGTGGTGACACGTTCAGGAACTTGGGACAAAGCTGGTGCCAGGAAAGAGGAAGGTTAGGAAGCCCCAGCCAGTGTCCAGGTAACCTCTGCCAAGAACACTGGCCAGCTTCCTCCAACATCGCTCCCTCCATTCTCTCCTGAAGCTGCCCTTGCTTTCCTTCCTGAAGCCAGACTCCTGGTGGTGCTCAAAGTAAACACTGACACAGGCTGCTCCTGACTCTGAGATCTTTAGAAAGGAAGTGCATCCTGTCCCTCTGGCTCCTGGGAAACTCCTAGGCTGGCTGGATTCCCAGTGGGCATGGCTGGAAGTCTGGGATCCTGGGAACCTTGGAAAGAAAATAACTGGAATGTGGCTGGTAGATCCCCAGGGTGATGTGTCCCTCAGGCCCTCTCTGGCTAGTTCTGAGGGTTTGCTTGTCTTCCTTGCTGTCCAGAGCAGAATCAACTCTTGGAGGCTGGTGAGGTGACCAGGGCAGGGTCTGGGAGACTGTGCCCCCAGCCCTGGCTCCTGGGTACAATAAAGAACAGCAAGAGAGTCTTTCTTACTGTTGCCTAGGGACTTACCTCTGCCAGGGAGTGCTCGGGCTTATCCAGGAGAGAACGGCTGTGGTCGTGTTTCTACTGCTGTCCCTCCTGGTTTGAGGACACTGTGTGCTGACTTCTGTCTTCTCTCCCATCTCCCGCTCACAGCGCTGAGAGTATGAGGCTCTGGCCTCTGCTGGCTGCTCACTTGTGACCCCTTCCACCACGGCGGAGCCTTCCAAGCCTACCTCCTGCCGTGTGGTGATCTACCTGCAGCGGGAGATGTCGGGGGATACCTGTCTGTGCCCAGCCTCAGGGGCCAAACCCAAGCTAAGTGGTTTCAAGGGAGGAGGGCTGGGCAACAAGTACGTCCAGCTCAATGTGGGCGGCTCCCTGTACTACACCACTGTGCGGGCACTCACCCGCCATGACACCATGCTCAAGGCCATGTTCAGCGGGCGCATGGAAGTGCTGACCGACAAAGAAGGTGAGGCATCAGGGCTTGCTGAGTGGGTTGGGGAGGGGCAGAGGGGCTCCTGAGAACACGATCCAGTAGGACTTAAGCCTGGTAGATCCAGAATTCAGGTTCATTTTGCCTCTTCACCTAGTGTGGATGTCTTCACCTGGAGTCCTCAGTAGAGCTTCAGAAGTCTTTGAAATTGTATGTAAAGTGTCATATATGTATGAATCTTCCAGGGAGAAGATCCATTCTTTTTTGTTTTTGTTTTTGAGTTGGAGTCTCACTCTGTCACCCAGGCTGGAGTGCAGTGGCATGCTTAAGGCCACCGTACCCTCGACCTGCTGGGTTCAGGCGATCCTTCTGCTTCAGCCTTCCAAGTAGCTGAAACTGCAAGATCTAGTCTTTAAAAATATTCAGATAAAGGCCAGGTATGGTGGCTCACGCCTATAATCCCAGCACTTTGGGAGGTGAGGTGAGAGGACTGTCTGAGCCCATGGGTTCAAGACCAGCCTGGGCAACTTGGCGAGACCTCATCTCTACAATAAATTAAAAAACTAGCTGGGCGTGGTGGTGCATGCCTATATTTCCAGCTACTTGGAAGGCTGAGGCAGAAGGATCGCCGGAGCCCAGCAGGTCGAGGCTGCGGTGGCCGGGAGCAGCCACTGCACTCCAGTCTGGGCGACGGAGTGAGACTCTAACTC
>CAUYQG010257803.1:0-25076 GCA_963574415.1 Tarsius wallacei
GTTGCCTAGGCTGGTCTCAAACTCCTGGGCTCAAGTAATTCTCTTGCTTCGGCCTCCCAAAGTGCTGGGATTATAAGCTTAAGCCACCACGCCTGGCCTTGGATTCCTAATTTTTTGTATGTGTCTTGTTTATATCTTTCTAGAAGTTTACATAATTTTATCTTTGCTCCAGAGTTCTGAAAATTTACAATGTGCCTTTGTGAAGGTCTACTGTGCTTAGGGCACTATAGGCCTTTTTGATCTGGCAATTTATGTTCATTGGTTTTGAGAAATGTTCTTGAAGCATTTCACTGATGATTTTCTCTGTTCCATTTACATTGTAATTTAGGTAGTGAACCTTCTAGAACAGACATCTCATTTCCTTACACTTTCTCTCTATCTCTGTCTTCTCTTTGCTCTACTTTCAGAGAAAATCCTTAATCTTCCATTCTAGACTTTCTGTTAAAATTGTTTTTATTTCATAATTATGTTTCTAATTTCTAAGAGCTCTTTTTTGTTCTCTGAATGATCATTTTTATAACACCCTGTTCTTGTGTCATGCATGCAGTATCTGAGGACATGGGAAATCTTGTTTTTTTCCTTCTTCCTGCATAGTCTCTGTTGCTTCATTTTGCCTCTTTTTGTATTTATTTAGATCCCTATCTTTCTCACTGGGGACTGTCCTGGCGATCCTTGGCTTTCTGCTCTTGCTTAATAGTGAGGACTAAAAACCTGATTAAAAGCACTGGACAAGTGAGTGAGGCTTGTCAACCTTGAATTTAAGAGTAATTTTGGTAAATTGTTTCTTGTGGGATTGCTGAAATCAACCTTTACTTTTTTTTTTTTTTTTTCCCTTGTTCTGGTTAGAATACCCCAGAGAAGAATTTTCTGATCTCCTGCCTGGTAGATGAGGACCTGACTGAGAAACAAGTGAAGGAAGAGGGCAGAATGTATGAACTCCCATTTCTCCTCAATAGGAAGTCTTGCTCTCAACCATACCTACAAAACACAAGACTCCTGTAGGGATAGGGGAGATGTCATGAAGAGAGACTAGGCAGCTAGGAATGTAATTTCTCTCAAGTTGTTTTTTTTTCTTCCTTACTTAAGGCCCAGGTTACCTGATGCTGTCAATTTTGAGCCTTTCGGAGATTCTGTGGGTTGAAGCCAGCTTGGGACTCAGCTTTTTTGGCTTATCCATCTGCTTTCCAGCTTCCAAGATTTTGTTGCTCTTATCACCTCACCTATTTTTCCTGGGCTTGTGTGTTTACATCTTTTGTAAAAATTCCCTTAATGTAGCTTTAGGGTGTTTCAGGAGGAAGTGAAGTTAAATACAGTAATAGGAGATGTATTACAACATGCCCATGGATGCCTGCAACTGTGGATAGTATCAAACCATATATATAGTTTTTTCCTATATATAAGTATCTATGATAAAGTTTAATTTATAAATTAGACATAGTAAGAGAATAAGAATAACTAATAATAAAATAGAACAATTGTAACAACTCATATACCGTTTAAAAAGTTGTGCAAATGTGTTCTCTCTCAAACTATACTATTATACAGTACTCACCCTTCTTTTTGTGATGGTGTGGGATGATAAAATGCCTACATGATGAGATGAAGTGAGGTGAATGATTCAGGCATTATGACATGACCTTAGGCTACTATTGACCTTCTGATAATAGTCAGAAGGAGGATCATCTGCTTCAGGTGATTCTGGATCATCGAGCCATGCAGGTAGCATAAACAGCACAGATATGCTGGACAGACAGATGACTCACGCTCCAGGCTGGATGGAGCAGAATGGTCCAAAATTTCATCAAGCTACTCAGAATGGTATGCCATTTAACATTTATGATGTTTATTTCTGGAATGTTCCATTTAATATTTTTGGATTGTGGCTAACCGACATAACTGAAACCATGGAAAGCAAAAACTGCAGATGGGGATGACCACTGTATATACATTTGATCCATCATCTTAATTCAACCCCCTGCCCCGGCTTTAAAAAGTATTTTTAGAACTCACTGTACCCCTTATACACTTATTAAAAAGTACTGATAATGAAGTCAGTGCATTGACAGCAATGACAGGTAACTTTCAACCTAGCCATGGATTCTGCTAATGGCTTGATGTGGGAAACTTCTATGAGTGTGTCTGCTCAGCACTCCCTCCTCTTCTCCAGCAGCCCCCCAGCATGGGCCCATCTGATGGCTAACATGTTCTTACATGATCCTAGATCCTGGTCAGAGTTGATTGGTGTGGGGACAATTATTACCCAAGCTGGACCAATAGCTCTCTTCTCTGGGATTCTTGGAAACTGTCCAGAGAGATCATCAAGGGAGTATCTCCCTGGTGGTAAACTCTAAGATGTAAATTCTCCTCCCTTCCTGATACTCAAATTTTGTTACTGGGTCGAGTTTGCCTGCATCATTCTTTCCTCAAGATGTGTTATCTCCTAGAGGGGTCATATTCTCCCATATGAGAATAGATACCCAACCCAACCAGTTTATCAGACTTCTAGCATTTGAATTTAGATTATCTAACTTCCGGCATTTGAAATTAGATTACAGTTAGGGCACTATACCAATTTTCTCATATTCACATACTCTCGAGAATTACTTAACAGCAACAAATTGTGTTTTGTCCTCAGTCTCTTCCAGAGAGCTGGTATATGTCAAGGCTAAGGTAACAGAAGGGGGCCTTTGACACTGCAACTTAAGCATATGTGCCACTAAACAGAGGTAAACCTGGGTGTTGTGAGAAGTCAAACTGCTTTACTTTTGACAATTGCACACAAGCCCTTCCTCAAGTCCCAGACCTCCAGCATGGAACAGGATCTGCTAAAGACAGAGAACTCCAGTAGAGGGAATATTAAAAGGGGCTAGTGGGAGTACCATCTTCCATATACTGATGATTTATGTGATAGTATATACCATTTTTAAAGGGAAGGGGTCTTTAAAATGTAGTATTAAAATTCAAATTTCACCAGTAATTAAAATTTTTCCCTCAGGGAACTCTTGCCAAAGCAGGAAAGGTATTGACTTTGGATCCAAAGGGTTTTGAGGTCTAGATTTAAATGCTGTGAGTTTGGGCCCATCATTTGATCTTTTTTTCCTCTCTTTCTTCATATGTGAAATGGGGATTGAAGATACAGAGTTGAGAAGAGACACTTTAAAAGGTGCCTGATGTGGTTGAACTCTATAAATATACATTCTTTCCCATTTTCTCATCTGCTAGCAAAAGCATTAAGATAATAGACCTTGTCCTATATAGCAAATACATATTCCCAAGAGCGTTAAAGGAGGACACATCAGCAAAGACAAAAGTGGCCAACCAGTAGCCTGGGGAATCTTTGAGAAGAGCCCTCCTTACAGATTTATATTTGAAAAGGAAAAAGCGGCTGAGAACCCCATATTTGTCAGGTATGGTGAAGAGAAGATTAAATGAACTTGGGGGGCATGTTTATTTTGACCGTCAAGTCCCTGATCCCAATACATTTGAAATATAACTCACATATAATATTGATATTAATTTGGTAATGTTTTTGAGTCACGATTCCCTTTGACACTCTCCCCAGAAAAACGCATGTGTGTAGTTGCACCCACACAACTACACTTTGCAGGAGATGGCCATCCTCTGAAGCCAAGGACACACTGTTAAATAAACTCTGACCTACAAAAGTACTTTGATTTCCCTGCAGTCCTCCCCTTCCTCCGCACCCGCACACCACCTGCCGCCAAGTAAGGAGGCTGGCCAAGCGCCACTGGGCTCCGGGAAGGCGGGATTTTATCAGGACACGTGGGGATGGAGTTGGGGGTGGGGATGGGGTGGAGGTGTCAGGGCAGCGCTCTCTCCTGTCCCCTCCCGCGGTTCCGACGCCCAGGAGCGAGTGGCAGCGCGGGTGAGTCACGCAGCAGAAGGCCACGGCACGCGTGCTCGGGGACAGCCTGACGGCGTGGGTGGCGGCCCCGGAGCGCGGTGGCTCCCACCTCCCGCCGTCCTAGCGATTGGCAGAAGAGAAGGAAGCAAGCTGAGCCGATGGAAGGACCTCGTCCTTTAGGAGAACTGGCTCTTGACAGCGACTGTACCTCCCAGTCGCGAGGACGAGATTCTCCCCTAGAGCTGGATTGTTTTCTCCCTTCGCACCCTGCCACACCCAGCCAAGGGCGCCTAAGGCTAGGCAGGGACCGAAAAGTGGCTAGGACACCCACATTTATCAGGCATGGCGGAGGGAGGCTTAACATGGACTGTGTTTTCACCATGAAGTCCCTGATCCCAATGCACTTGAAATACAACCCACACATAATCCCAATATTAATTTGGCAACATTTTTTCAGTCACTGATTCCTGTGACATCTGCTCCGGGGTGGGCAGGGCCCGCTAAGCCAGCGGGCTGAAGGGGTGCATGGGGACCCGCCCCCGCAGAGCGCGCAGGAATTACCCGCAAGGGCCGCCCGGGAACCGCTGACCACGCATGCGCAGGATCCGGCGCGAACAGGGGCCAAACCCCCAACTCCAAAGCCTCTGGGGCTGCGTTCAGAGGGTGGCCTCCTGCGGGAGCTGAGGGTCAAGCTGCGCAGTGGGAAAGAGGGGCTCTCCCCGCTCCCTGCAAGGGGTGGGGGCGTCGCAGGAGAGGTGACTATCATCCCTCCGCGTGACCTCCACCACAGATCTAAAGGGAGATTGCAGGCCAGCTATTAATTCTGCGAGCTGTTCAGTGTACAAGAGACCTAAAACAGACTGCCCCCGGCTACTTGTGTTATAAATAACAACCGCATCCCTAAATCCGTTGGGGAGTGGGTACAAAGTAGAATATTAAAAAATAGGATAGCGGTTTCTTTCGCCCATGCCAGCTCTGGCATGTCTTTTCTTTTGTCCCTTCTTTTCTCTAATAAACTTTGTTTTTAAACTTAAAAAAAAATAAGGTAAGTCACACTTGGTTCTTAGGGTTAACATTCCTTTCTTATTTTGCCCTCCCACCCACGGAAGTGAGTGGGTTTTTTTGTTTTGTTTTTTGTTTGTTTGTTCGTTTGCTTTGTGGGGGGGGGGGTACTTTGGCAGGCAGGAGTTGCCCAGGCTGGAGTGTGCAGTGGCACAATCACGGCTCACCGCAGCCTCCAACTCCTTGGCTCAGGTGATCCTTCTATGTCAGCCTCCTGAGTAGCCACAGCCGGCTAATTTTTTTTTTTTTTTTTTTTTTCTGTAGAGAATAGGTCTTACTGTGTTGCCTAGGCTGGTCTCAAACTCTTGGGCCTAAGCAATCCTCAAGTGCTGGGATTACAGACAAGAGCCATGGCACTTGGTGAGTTTTTGTCTCTTCATTTACAAAAGAAGAAACTGGCTCTGAGGGGTTTCTTCATTTAATAAGTGATAGAAGCTGGCTGGGTGCCGTAGCTCATAATCCCAGCACTTTGGGAGACCAAGGTGAGAGGATTGCCTGGGCCCACGGGTTCAAGACCAGCCTGGGCAACTTGGTGAGACCTCATCTCTACAATAAATAAAAAAATTAGCTGGGTATGGTGGCACATGCCTATAGTTCTAGCTTTTTGGAAGACTGAGGCAGAAGGATCACCTGAGCCCAGTAGGTCAAGGCTGTGGTGGCTGTGAGCGTGCCACTGCACTCTAACCTGGATGACAGAGTGAGACTCTAACTCAAATAATAATAATAATAAATAAGTGATAGAAGCAAGGCCTAGACCAGGTCTGACCCAAAGCCGTTGTCCTTTGTTGGTGCCACAGTTCCCTCTCAGAGGTGTGACAGTTGGGTCTTCACTCTTAGCAAAGAGAATCAGCCCTTCTCATATAAATAAAGATGCAACCTGCCAAGGTATCTGGGAAAACTGATCCCTTCACTTTCTAACCACAATGATGACTTTGCTCTGAGCTGTTTACACTCCCCTTTATGAAATGACTTGCTGGATTTAAGATTGTAGTCTGTGAAACTAGTTGTTTTTTTCTTTTCTTTTTTGAATCTAACTGGACATACGAATGGGCCTAACCAGCTTACGTTCAGATCAAGTGATCCAACCAGGCAGTACTGATAATTGGTACACACACCCTTCCAATAAATGCAAACCTTTAAATTACCTTGGTCATTGAACCATCAATCACCCAACCACTCTACTAGTATTTAACGAGCATTGCTGCCTTCCCATGCACCAGTCTACTTTCTCCTCTGCCAGTCTTTTTTTTTTCAAACATGATTCACATCCATTTGTTCCTTTACTTAAAAACTCTCAGTAGTTTCCCACCATCTACAGGATGAAGACAAGACTTGTCACATGAGACCCCTGCCTGTCCTTGTAGCTCTTAAATTTGGAGTAGAGGCAAAGTGAAACCCCAAAGTAGAGTCAAGTGTTTGATGTGGCTGCAATAATACAGATTCTTGCCCTTAGACACCTCAAGTCCAATGTGAGAATAACCAGAGTATAAAGTATAAATAGCAAATGCTTCATTCCTCAGCTCACACTTGGCCCTGTAGAGTTTGATACCCACAGACAAACATAGGCTGCTGAGAGTAAAGAGTTCAGAGTTTGTTTGTTTGTTTCTTTCTTTCTTTCTTTTTTTGAGTTGGAGTCTCACTCTGTCGCCCAGACACTGGAGTGCAGTGGCTGCTCCCGGCCACTGCAGCCTCGACCTGCTGGGCTCCAGCGATCCTTCCGCTTCAGCCTTCCAAGTAGCTGGAATTACAGGCACGTACTACCACGCCTGGCTGATTTTTTTTATTTATTGTAGAGATGAGGTCTCACCAAGTTGCCCAGACGAGTCTCGAACCCACGGGCTCAGGCAATCCACTCACCTCAGCCTCCAAAAGAGCGGGATTACAGGCTGAGCCACTGAGCCCGGCTGTTTCTTTCTTTATAACCTATCTCTTTTGATAAAAGAGCCTGGGAAGCTTTGAGAAAAAAAAGTTAGTTAACTGAGAATAGAAATGTAGAACTAAGGAAAATGTAAATATTCTAGATCTAAAGATCAATGACACTGCTAGGTTCATACCTCAAAGTTGACTCTGGATTTCCTGGCAACCAGGGCAAAAGGGAAACTGGGTACATTATTTGGATTTTATTGTTAGAAAAGAGAAAACCTACCAGTTCCTGAAAACAAGCAAACTATTTCGTGGTGCTATTTTTATCTTTCTCTTCATTGCTTTTTAAATTATAAGGTTATTACACATCCTTTGTAAAAAAAAAAAAATCCAAATAACACAAACATCCATAGAATAAAAAGTGTATGTTTCCTTTATTTATACCTCTATGCCCCTTCTCCAGAAGTAAACTCTAACCCCTGAGACTAACCATTAATTTCTACAGGTTTTTTTTCCTGTGCAATTAGAAGTACTTACACAGCTTCCATAGAATGTGGGTTTTGTTTGCTTGCTTATTTTTTAAAAATGAATAAAGTACTGTGTTCTTTTGTAACTTGCATTTTATTTTATGGTGTATCAAGGACATCCTTTTATATCAATGTATGTAGATCTACCTCTTTAAATTTAATGACTACAATAGTTTGTATATACAGATAGCATAATTTATTTAACTATTCCCCTATTAGGTTCTGATTTTATAATCACAAATAATGAGCATTCTTGCACACACACTTTTGTGCAAAAATCTATCTATACCATAAATTTCTTTCTTTCTTTCTTTCTTTCTTTTTTTTTTTTGAGTTGGAATCTCATTCCATCGCCCAGGCTGGAGTGCAGTAACATGCTCATGGCCACTCCAGTATCAACCTGCTGGGCTCCAGCAATCCTTCCGCCTCAGCCTTCCAAGTAGCCGGAACTACAGGTGAGTGCTACCATACCTGGCTAATTTTTTATTCATTGTAGAGACGAGGTTTCACCAAGTTGCCTGGACTGGTCTTGAACCAGTGGGCTCAGGCAATCCACTCGCCTAGGCCTCCCAAAGTGCGGGGATTACAGGCTGAACCACTGAGCCCGGCCTATACCATGAATTTCTAGAAGTGGCATGATCCCGTGATTTGTATGTCTGAAATTTTCAAGAATTGTCTTCAAAAAGGCTGTACTGATTTATAATCTCACCACCAACAGTGTCTGAGTGTGCCCATTTTCCCATTCCCTTACCAATACTAGATATCATCAACTTTTTCATTTTCTGGCACAAACTTCTAAGTGGAATGTCTCTGGGTAAGGTCAGCATATTTTAATCAAGAAAGGAGACCAATAAAACAGTCTCATATTTCTTGTTCTAGGGCAGTGGATTTCAGCCTGTGCTCCGTGGAGCCCCGGGAATTCTGAGGGATGGGTGTGAGGGAGCACAAAAGGACAAGACCTGCACCCTCGTGACCAGGGCAACTCAGTTTCTGTTTTGCATGTTGTATTTTGGAATAAGATTTTGTTTGAAGATAAGATTCTGTTGATAAAAACAAGTCTGAAAATAACCTGTCTGGGGCCTTCTTTCTTAGCAACTTGAAGAGGAATTGAAAATGTATTCCTTTAAGGCAAAGAAGAAGGGATCTTAAAACAGAGAATCTCCAGCTGAAGCCAAAATATTCCCATTTAAACATTGTATGTGAGAGTGTGTGTCTGGTAATGTCCTCATTCAAGCTAGACCTCTCCCTATTGCCCACCTGTCATCCGCAACCAACCTTAAAACATCATTTCTTCCAAGATTTGGATTAAAATTGCCCTTCTCTAACACCTCCTACCCCGCAAAACATACACACACACACACACACACACACACACCAACAGTGTGGATCATATCCCTCTTTATTTATATAAACTGTATGTCAATTGGACCTCCTTTCTCCTGTGACCTGGATAAAATTCCATGGCCCACAATCCTTTAAGATTTCTGGGAGCTCCTCTGAGTCTTAGGGTCCCATAGCCTTCTCTGTCGCCTGCTTCCCCAGGTGCTCTCTTTGAGATCCATCATGTGAAACTCAGCTCTTTTGGTAGTCAACACACACAAAACAACAACAGCAAACTACTCCTCTGCACAAAGCATTCTTGAAAAGAGTAGCATTTACTACAGGGAGCACTGGGGGAAAGGTCAGAGAAAGAAGGACTTGAGTCACAAGGATGCAAACTATTTCAAAACAGCATGAGCATCACGGTGGCCTTTTATGGCTTAATACCAGCCCCTCCTCTTTTTTTTTTTCTTTTTTTAATCTTGCATGTATTCTCTTCTCTCCTTCGTTCTTTATCTTTACCTCTCTCCCTCCCACCCCCACCCTCCAGGAATTGAACAAAGAACTTGAACTTATTTTTTCTATTAAGTGTTGCCACTCAGCCATTCCCAGCTTTTGTCCTCAAAGTCTCATGTCCAATCTCTTTGTACTGCTTATCTTACTAATGGAGTTTTCCATTCAGTAGAATCTACCCTCTTTAGGAGACAGTTTTCTGTAAATGGCAATAGAAATACTGTTTTGTTCCTGTATATCTCTGGCATTTCTTCTTCAATGAATAATTATCATTGTATTGCTTTTGTGTTCTAATCATTTTAGATATCTAGCCCCTCCAACCAAATATTAAGCAGCCTCAGAGCAAGAACTCTGTCTTTTCGTAGCTTTTAAATGCCCAAAGTCTCTGGCATATGCATAATGAATAAGCAGCATAAACTATTTGATTAAAAGAAGAGTGGATGATAAATGAATATGACTCGTGGATATTTTATAAGATGTAGATATCTCCTTGAAAAGGCCGTAATTCTTAGAAAGTTCTATTAAAGCTTTCAGATATATTTTCAGACTGTATTTATCTTTTAGGGTACCCATTATATAAGATTGTCCTTCTCAAATAATTCACTACTTCACGTTCCTTTTTTATGTTGGCCTTTACTGTTCCAAAACTTCTTTCCTACTTCTCCTATGAGCTAGATATTATTTTTGTTTACTGCCCTCCTGCCTGTCCAGATAGGAGGGAAGCAGAGATGATTATCTGTATCAATACAATATCTCCTCTTGCAGGGATCCCAAGAATAAAGAATACTATATAAAGTAGCATGCTATGTAAACCAAGGCTTAAAACATCCTTTAGTGAACCATCATAAAATATCACTTGAAATTCCTACAGGATCTTCTGCCTGCTATGTTTAATTCTTAAATCTCATGTTATTAAAAGAAGTCTGTTTGCTCTTTTATCTACACTCTACATTATACAATTTTTTTTCATCAAAACTGGCTTAGTTTGGTGTGAGGAAATAGGAACATATGACAACTTAGAATTTCTGATATTTGACCCTTTGATATAAATTTAAGCTCATAAATAGTCCAAAGCTCAGAAAACAGGTCCAATTCCATTGTGGATATACATCCCAGGCCCAATTCTATTGTGTTTATATTTATATTTTACATATATATTTCATTGTGAATATATATGTATATCTGTCCTATTCTGCTTGTCTGTATGATAGCATTTTTTGCCAAAACACTCAAAGTGAAAAAAGTTTATTTAATTAAACTTGCTTGGTGCCATGTAAATAACAGAGAGAATAATCATAACCAGATTTTTCACTGCTAAAATATTATTCAGCCTCTCCCAAGTCTAGTGAAGAGGCTTGATCAGCATACTTGTTGATGTTTGGCTTTTATCTGCTATCATTCCAGTTGTCCAGCTAAGGCATGCTCATAAACAGGATGTGTGGGCAAAATGAGTTACTGTTTTATTTTAATCACTTATGTTTTTTTGTGGAACCACAGAAATGTAAAAAATGAAGAGAAAAAGATTGAAGATGTAAGAAGAGTGATTTAAGGTGTGGTGTACGTATCAGCCACACCTAGGTTTGATTCCCAGCTCTCACAGTAGGCGACTGTGATCTTGGAGAAATTGTTTAACGTATTAAGTCTGTTTCTCAGCTCTAAATTAGGGCCAATAGTACCTTTTTCATGTTGTTACTGTGAGGACTAAATACAAAATAATAAGGGCAGCTGTTTTGTTGTAATTATTACCACAGCCTTGCTGTGTAGCACTTTGCCATCTTAAATTAATTTTTGTATTTGTGTCTCCATTGAGTTTCTTCCAAACATCTTTCTATCCATTATTTTATATGAATTTTACGGCAACCTTATAAGCTACATATAGCAGACATAATTAACCTCATCAGAAAGCCAAGAATTAGATAACAGTGCATTGCTTCAATCATCAGCATCTGCTAAAATGAGGAATTCATGTCTTGTCCTTACCTTCATGAACAACCCTTCGATCTGTTCTCAAACAGCAACCAGAGGAAGCTCTTAAAAGTAGTGTCCGGACCAGGTGCGGTGGCTCATGCTTGTCATCCCAGCACTTTGGGAGGTTGGGGCGAGAGATTTGCCTGAGCCCAGGGGTTCAAGACTAGTCTGGGCAACTTGGTGAGACCTTGTCTCTACAATAAATAAAATAAATTAGCCAGGTGTGGTGGCATGCACCTATAGTTCCAGCAGCTTGGAGGCTGAGGCAGAAGGATCACCTGAGCCCAGCAGATCGAGGCTGCAGTTATTATGTCACTGTTAGTATGTCACTGCACTCCAGGTGACAGAGTGAGACTGACTCAAAAAAAAAAAAGTACGGTCTTATCGTGTTACTCACTCCTTTCCCACCTCCATTTAGAACCCCCTTTAGTGGCTTTTCCATTTGCTCACAGCATAAAGAGAGAAATTCTTCATGCAGCCTACAGGGCCCAGCAGGCCTGACCCATTTCTCCAGATCCTCTGGGAACACCGTCACCCTCCTGAGACACTGCTGGCCTTGGTTCCTTGAACATGACCTATCTCTCCCACTCAAGGTCCTTGTCCACTCCTCCCTCCCCGTGGCCTCTTCGCACTGCTTGAGTTTCAACTCAACAAGGCAGTTCTTCAGGGAAGGCTTTCCTGACTTCCCAGGCTAGTTTGGGTCCCTTGTTTTTTTCGATGTTGTTTTTTGTTTTTGTTTTTTGTTTTTGAGTTGGAGTCTCACTCTCGCCCAGACTGGAGTGCAGTGGCCGCTCCCGGTCACCGCAGCCTCGACCTGCTGGGCTCCGGCGATCCTTCCACCTCAGCCTTCCAAGTAGCTGGAACTACAGGCGCGCGCTACCACGCCCAGCTAGTTTTTGATTTATTGTAGAGATGAGGTCTCGCCAAGTTGCCCAGGCGGGTCTCGAACCCGCAGGCTCAGGCAATCCACTCACCTCAGCCTCCCAAGGCATGGGATTACAGGCTGAGCCACCGAGCCCGGCTCCCTTGTTTTTTATGCTCATGTATTCTGTTCCTTTCTTTATGTAACTTGTCACATTTTGTAATGATATATTTGTGCGATCGTTTTTTAGTGTCTGTCACCTCCACTAAACTGAAAGTGCCGAGAGAGCGGGAACTGAGTCTGCCTTGTCTCCTTTGAGTCACCTGCTTTCAGCATAATACCTGACACTTAGTGGGCACTGAAAATATATCTGTTGAATGAATTATAGGTGCTAATAGAGGCAGTGAAAAAAACGGTGAGAAAAATACTTGCAAGTGAATGACAGTTCTTTCTTTCTTCCTCCCTCTCCTTTCCCTCTCCTCCTCTGTCTCCCTTTCCATCTCTCTTTCCTTCCCTCTGTCTCTCTGTCTCTCTCTCTCTCTCTCTCTCTCTCTCTCCTTTTAAGTTTCTATTTGGGATTGGTCCAAAAAAAGAAAGTCTTGACTCCGGCTCAGCTGGATGAATGTCCATTAGAACAGGAAAGACTACAGATGTGTGACCTTGGTCCAGAGAAACACCAAAAAGGAGGTAACCGGTGAGTACAAGCTGACTAAACTACAAGTGGATACTTGTAGCTTCCTCTGCCACCTTCCTTCCATCTACTTAACTTTCATTCTGCTCTGACAAGGACAAAGGACCCTCCACTTAGAATGCCTCTGCTAGAAATCAGGAAGCAAAATGTGGGGAGGGAAATTATTTGGGCATAAATATTTATTATATTCATTTATGATCATTTCCTCAAAATTATTTTGGCAGTGTGAGAAGAAAACACAGAAATACACCAGGCATTGCAAGTATGCTGTAGATCAGTGATTCCTCAACTTTTTCAGAGTTGGAATATTATCAATTGAGAATTTCCTGATGTTTTTTCCAATTCAATTAGAATTAATTTGCTTAAATAACTCTGACACCTAGTAAAATGATGTTACGAGACCATCACTGCTTTATACTGAAATGTAAAAACGTAGAGATTTCAAAGTAGCAGTGTTTGTGATTAAGGCACTATGAGGATAGCATTTACCAAATCCCTTCTAACTGCAGAAGCAGGTAGGCATCTATATATATATGTGATACACTTGCATTGAGGGAGTGGAATTTCCCTTCATCTTCTCTCTCCCTACCTCTGTCCCTAATACCTTAAACTCCATTATTAAACATCAATTCCTTTAGAAAGACAAGATTGTTTAACACCAGCTTGTATTAAAAGCAAAGATACAATCAAGTGTAAGACGCACCACTATTGTATGTGTCACTAAGAAAGAAAAGTCAATGCCTGGTATATAATAAGACACCACCACTTGTAAGAGGCATCCCAATTTCAGAGACACTAAAATGTGAAAAACATGTGGACTGGGCTCTTTGAATGAGACAATGAAGAGCATGGACCTTCAAATCAAACACCTGGTGGACATACTACTTCTGTAGTTTGATAGATGAGTTGCCTTGAGGAAGTTACTTAACTTCTCTGAATCCCTGCCTCCCTCTCTGTGTAATGAAAGGTATTAATACACACCTCCCTGGTTAGCGAGAGTGACCTAAAATGAGATATTAAACAGTATTTAGTGCAGAGCCCACTGCGTAGTTAGGTTTCCAAAAATGAAAACTAGTATTGCTATTGAGGAATTATCCCCTAAAGGCAATTACCATTGGGGTACAGTGTATTGAGTCCTCACTGCTCATGATTCCTTGCTTTAAGGAGTTTGTGAGGTTTTAAATAAGACAGGTTGCTATAGATTGAGGTATTTGATGGGAGATTTGCTTGTGGGGGATAACACCAGAATTGGGAAGCTGCTTGGGGAGGGAAGGCCTGGGAGTTAGGGCAGACCTGGATCAAGAAGAGGAGGTCAGGGGATTCCAAAACCAAGTGTTACTGTGTACTTCAAAGTTTTGCCCAGGACTGCTGGTTTCAACTTGACTCAAACATCAAAAATGCACCCATAACCTTGATACAATATGGTAAATGGAAGAAATCAATCACTGAATGCCAAATATTGTATGCTTCCTTTTATAGGAAATGTGGAGAATTTCCTATAGTAAAAATTTTACAGGAAATGTGGAGAATCCACAGAGACATAAAGTAGATTAGAGGTTTTCAGAAGCTGGGGGGAGGAGGAATAGGGAGAGGCTGCCAAGGCGTATGGGCTTTTTGAGGTGATAAAAATGTTCTAAAATTAGATTGTAATAATAGTTGCAAAACTCTGTGGATTTACTAAAAATTATTGAATTGCATACTTTGGGTGAGTTTTATGGTATGTGACTTATACCTCAATGATGATGCTTTAAAAAAATGCACTCATATGTTCTGTTACTTTGGAATCTAGAAGTAAACTTTTTAAAAATTCACTTTATGTTTTAAAACAACAAAACAACTGTGCACACTTAGAAAAATAAATGTATCTAACTTACTTTATATTTAAGTTGATACAACTTACAAAGTTCAGTTAAGGTTTTTACTTTATTTTCACTCATTATATGTAAAAATGTCCAATTTCAAGTATAGTCTCCAATTTTGTGAACTCCAGAGGGTTTAGTCACAAGGATTCAGCCTCTGTAGTAAACAGGTGTGTATTGTGCAGTGGGGATGCAAAGTAATTTCTTATATCCAGGAGTGATATTCAAAATATTTCAAAACTGGTATGATTCTAACCAGTGAGAATGGATGACAACTGAAGGCCCTTTAGTTACTGAAATTTAGTGGAGTCTGGAGGTACAGGGGGAAGGGCCAGGGAAATTAAAAGGGGTGGGATTAGGGAGTGAGAGGATTTGGGAAGTTCCAGTGGGGGAGGGGAATTAATAAGTGTCACAGAAGTTTTAGCATTTTAGCAACTGGTTAGAGCTATTCTGGGGCTTATCTGCCCACTTTACCTTTCATGTTCCACAGAATGCATAACTGGCTTTCTAAATGTGACCTTAAAATCTTAGATGTTTAGAGATTATCTGTTCTACTACTGACATTTTACAGATGAAGAAACCAAGGTTGAGGAAAGGTGAGTGACTTGCTCAGGATGCATGAATAGTGACGGAGTCAGAACAAGTTCCTACATTTCCAAATCTCAATCCAGGTCAGATGAGGTAGGGGAAAATGCAAAACATCCTCATACCAGATGAGCTTGCTTACCCCTCAGTCTTGTATCATTTCCAAATCAGAGTTGCAATTTACTTTCTACTTATGTACATAGAAAAAGCATATATATTTTTCATGAGAGCAAAAGACCTTGAACAGGGAACACAAAGGGGTAGTGAATCCAGACTTCTGGGTAATTATTTTTAAATTATGTTAATGGGAAGCTCTATGGTGTACATGTAGCATATCTTAACAGAATCCATTCATCATTGTCAAAGCAAATTTGAAGAGAATAAACCAAAGGCATTTAAAGTAAAACATATTGGCATACAATCTCATTTTGTAACTTGTCTTCCTACTTATCTGAAAGAAAAGACCAGTAAATAAGTAAGATAAAAATAGGAAAAAAGATCCTGTTTACCTTACATTTTATTTAGAAAATTGCCAATAAAATGATACAGGGTGCTTAGGGTTTTGTGTGTGTTAAGAGAGATGAATATATTCATCCATTCATGTTTTCATAATAAGTACTGATATTTGAATGGCCCTTTACAGCTTTAAAAGTGTTTTCCCAAGCACATGGAAGAAGACTATTGGCAAGGGAATATTTTGCAGTATATTACTGCTAAGTGGAAATGAAGGCTACAGAAATAGTATGCACAGTAAAGATGCTATTTTTGTTTTAAAAAAAGTGGTGTGTGTGTGTGCACATAAAAAAATTGAAAAGACATATTGAAATACTATCTGTTCTCCTTGATTGGTAAGATTATGGGTACTTCTTTGGCGTTTTCCTTAGTCTTTTTCTGTTTTCCAAGTTTCTTGTATTGAACACATATTACTTTTGTAATTAGAAAAAAAAATAACGGTGCTTCCTTCTGTATCATTTCCTCATGGAACCCATAACTATATGAAGTACAACACCTCACTTTACAGAAGGTGATATTGAGATTCAGAAGAACTGAGTGATCCACTGTTTACAAGTATTAGACCTTGGGTTTTCATCTAGACCATGTGATTATAAATTGTATGCTCTTTTCTCTACATTATGATTCTCAATTCTTAAAGTTGGCTTATGTGACAGCTCACTGTAGCACACTTGAAGCTATCTTTATGTTACCCTTGCAGTAGAGCAGCATCCACTCACTTGTATCTGTTAATCATCGTGTAGAAACTGATTTTCCAGTTATAATGGTAGCTGTTCTGGAAGTGGCACCAATGGCTTGAAGCAATTAAGCTCCCACAACAAATTCCTGTAACTTTATTTATTTGAGTAGCCATTATTTCAAAGTATACAATGCACCATCCTCAAATCTTAAAAGCTTCCTGGATTCTCTCCTGGACTCTGTCATCCTTCTTCATATCTAATTTCCACTCCTATCAGTTTTTCAAAGTATGTGTTTTCCTGTGACCTTTTTCTTAAAAGTTACTTCTTGCATTGCTAATAGGCTCTGTTCTCTCTGAAAAAGCAAAGAGAATCATAGGGGAAGTAGAGCTATGGTGCTAAATGTGACCACAAGCTCTGCTGAAAGCCCTGAAAATCTAATTACCCCATTACTTCACAGATGAGCTCAGAAAGCTGCTGCTGTTGATTGTCTGGGCATGGCAAGAGATCTCAGTAAATTGAAAGTCTCTGCCTTGGGATCACTGGACACTTTTATTCTTTGACTTTTCACACAAATTTTGCAGCATCAGGTAACTATTCTGAATAATCAACGTTGTTCAAAATAGAAAGATTTGGGGTGAAGGCTTTGTAACCATTCTGTGAACTACATAAGAAAGTTCTAGGCTAAGTCAAATTTTCTGGACTTTGTGTACCTTTCCCAGGTGAAACTCTACCTTTATCCTTCAGAGTTGAACTGTGTTGTCATGGGTCCAACGATGATGATTTCTAGGTATCTATTTCTTCTTTCTGTTTTTTTTATTGTATTTTTTATTTTTAGTTGGAGTCTCTCTCTGTTGCCCAGGCTGGAGTACAGTGGCACGCTCACAGCCACCGCAGCCTCAACCTGCTGGGCTCAGGTGATCCTTCTGCCTCAGCCTTCCAAGTAGCTGGAACTACAGGTGCGTGTCACCAAGCCCAGCTAATTTTTTGATTTATTGTAAAGACAAGGTTTCACCATGTTGTTCAGGCTGGCTTCGAACCCCTGGGCTCAGGCAATCCTCTTGCTTCAACCTCCCAAAATGCTAGGATTACAGGCCTAAGCTACCGCACCTGGCTTCTTCTTTCTGTTTTTTAAAAAATAATGCATATCTTCAGCTGGAGGAGAGAGTGATAATATTTGGAATAATGTGATGCAGATGTGCCTGGACCTGTCATGGGTTCACAGACACCTTAAAGTAGGGGGGAAAAAAAACCCCACAAATTCAACTCTTTCAACAAATTAACAAGAAGCATAGATTTCATTGTAAATTTTGTGAAGAGATGCATGAAAAGATTATATCAAGCACTACATGACAAATTTTAATTGAAATTCCTGTTTAACATCTATGGTCTTCCCAGAAAGTTCCCCTTAGCCACCTTTCTATCCTTTCATTTTGTCCATACATAGGCTCTAGGTTTTCCCTGGCTCTTCTGGAGCTCATTCATTTACCCTTTACCCTGCCTTCCTCCACCACCTTCTACAATAAATACATAAATAAATAAATAGGATTTTTCTAATATAGAACAATTTAGTGAACTCTCTTAACCTTGCATCCTTATACCCATCACTATGTTCAGCAAAGAACTTCCTTTGGAATCAGCTGGGTATTGTACATTGCAAGTAATTTTTCTCTGTCACAAATAATTTTTTCCCTTGTCACAGTAGTGTTGGTTTAACATGCCAACTTCTTTTGAAACTCTAAGTCTAAATTCTAATTCTTGAAGGGTAGTTCAGCTAAAGCTTACTTTATCAGAGCTGTTTCATGGAGATGTAGAGAGACCTGATGCGGAAGAAAAGAGTCATTTAAGGTGAAGAAAAGAGAAACCAAAATGTTTTAAGCTCTATACTGGGTTCCTTATATATATTATTTCGTTGCATTTTTGCAACCACATTTTACAGATGATGAAACTGAAGACTTATAGAAGTTAAAATAAATGTGCAAAATCTCATTGTTAGTAAGAGGCACAGCTGGGATTCTAGGCCAAGTCCATGGACTCCAAAGTCTGAGATCTTTCCTTATGTTCCATCATCTTTCAGGGGTTTGGGATTTCCAATATTTAGAGAGCTACCTCCTCTACCATCCCATCAAACTTCTTGCCAGCTCAGAGTTACATCTGTCCACAGAAAGCTCATTTCTTATCCTACACTAGCCTGGCCCAGAGACAGCTGGATGTGACAGCCCTGCCTGGCACAGTCTTTCCCTGCTCCATTGCCAGTCCTACCCAAGCAGCCACATGAATTACTAACATGTCATGGGAAGGTCACGATATTGGCACTAGTGGGAAGGGGATGGTAGATGAGCTTGAGTGTTGTAGTGGAAAGAACTCTGAACCAGGATCCAGGCTAGACAGAATTTAATCACTGCCATAGAATAAATCAGTGTGTATCTCTCCATCTTTGACCTCTTTGGAGACAAGTTTTTGCACAAGGTTCAGCGAAGCAGGAAATAAAAGAGAATTTATATTTGTGGACTGGTTCTCACAATGTCTCCCAAACATTCAAAAGTAATTTTTTTCTTTATTTTATAATTGAATGGTTTAGCAACTTGACATGAACAGAATTAGTCTTGTAATATAAAATAAGACAGAACATATTTTAGTTCCCTCTGTCACCTTCAAGATGGGTGCATTATTTTTATATATACAGGGCAAACTACATGTGGGCCTACTTCAGTCACCCACTCAGGGCCTGAAGTGTCATTGTTCAAATTACTTAATTTCTTTTTACCCTAGTTTCTTTGACTATAAAAGGAAGAGGACAGACTAGATAATTTCCAGGTCCCCTTCTAGCCATGTGGTTAATATACAGTGGTGAACCACTGCAAAAAAAAAAAAAAAAAAAAAAAAAACCCATGTACCTTGTGGGAAATCCTAGCCCATCATTTTGAGAAGAATCCCAAACTCATGCATATTTACCAGCAATCATAGCTCCCTTAAGATGAACCCCCAAAGTGCAGATAGAAAGCAGTGTGAAGGACAGAGGGAAGGGGAACTGGGTAGAAGGTAAAAGTAAGTGTGGGGGGAAATGTAATTGTGGGTTAAAAGGACTTTGCAAACTTTTGGAAAGTCTATGTGGACTCTACTTATTATAGTTGTCTATTTCCAAATAACATGTATTAGATTTTACATAATACTACCAATACTTTAGATTAAAGGGTAAGCCATATGGAACTGCTGCTTTTGGTTTGGGGTTTTTACATAGAGAAGACTTCAGCTACTTGCCCGCATGTATATGAGTAAAGATGTTTCAATCATTAAATGTTTGGCTTTTAAACCTTATCTTTACAGAAACTACACATTGGTGTAGCAGTCCACTGAAAAGAAAAGGTACTTTATATCTTGGTTATTTTTATACAGTTGTACATGAGGCTTGTTCCTGTACTGGTACAGGAAACTTTTTGAGTAGACTAAAGATAATCACAGACAGCTTGTGAACATAGTCACTGCCAGAATGTAGGCCTGCATTCTGAAGACATTTTTCAAGCTGTGACCTCTGCAACATCTGACACTATTTCTTACTCACTCATCCTTGAATGGCTCCCTCCTCTTGCCTTCTATGACACCGCCACGTTATCTTATTTTCCTTCTCTTTCTCCTCTACTTCTCAGCTACCGTTCTAAGCCACCCTCCTTTTCAGAGCCTACTCATTCTCTCTGGGAGCTGTCATTCACAATACTCTCAAGATTTGATCACCATCTCCACCTGACAAATCTCTTATCTTTATATCTAGCCCAGAATGCCTATATATCTAGCCCTAACCTACAGACCCACATATTCAACTGCCTACTCTACATCTATGTGAGGTTGTCCCACAGGGATGTTCAACTCAACATGTCCAAAACGAATCTCATCACCTTCTATCTAAAACTGACCCTCCTCCCTGAGTCTCCTGTGTACTCACCTCCACTCAGTTGGATATGACCCCACCATTCTCTCAGTGGCCTGAGCCAGGAAGCTGAATAGCCTCCCCTCTTCCATACCCAACGTCCATTCCATTAACCATCAGATCCAGCTGAACGTAACCCTGCATCGTCTCTGGAATCTGACAGCATCTCTCCATGCACACTTCTGCTCCCTAAGCCCAGGGTGCCCTCCCCTCATCCTTCACTTGCAACCCTGGAACAGTCTTCTCCTCTCCTTCCCCACTCTGCTCCTTTCCATTCCATTCTCCACCCTACAGTCATAGTGAGCATTTTTAAACAGAAATCTGACTGTTTTCCCCTGCTGCTTATCATGGCTCTTAAAATAAAATCCATTCTCAAGATTGCTTACAAGCCTTCTCTAACTTGTACTCTGCACTCCAGACTTAACGCATTTCTTTTTAGTTCTTCAAGAGCTCTCTCTCATTCATGGGCTTTTTACATATATAATTCCCATTTCCCAAACATTCCTACTTCCCTACCTCTGCTTCACAAACACCTAGAAGCCTTTCTTGATTCTCTTCCCCCAACACACACACCAGAACTAGCATCCTATTATCATAGTATACAATAATTACTTATTTAACTGTCTGTTTTTCCACAGATTACAAAGTCCATGAGGGTAGATGCCATGCCTGTTTTTACAGTTATAGCCCAGTACCTAGCACAGTGTCTAATATATAGGAAAAGTTCAACAGGTATTTGTAGAATAAATGATTTTTTAAAAATGCTACTTCTTTGAACTAACAGCAATATCAGTATCCTAAGCATACTCTGTATGCAATGTAAGCTAACTACTACATTTTTTAAAAACCCTCTAGTTCTGTTTTCTTTTTTAAAAACGTATCTTTAAGAAATGGAATCACATCGCTTCTTGGCCTTTTGTCTAAGATCAAGTGAAGAAGTAGAACCACTTTTTCAAATGAAATTTGTGTTAAAGACCAATTTCTATAAAATGGACAAAAATAGAGCTGCTTATATTGAAGTGGGGGTGGGGAGCCCCCACTTACCCCTCTTGATCCTGAGAGTTCTCCAAGTAATCCATTAGAACACTGAGAGTTTAGTTAGAAAACCATCAATCCAGTCAATACCACTACAACTTGGCAAAAATATTTGCATCACTTGAGACTTTTGTTTTTAAAATCTTCTGGGAAGAGTCCACTAATAGAAGGAGGTGCTTATTTCCTTAAAGAAACAAGGAATCTAACATGAGACCACCAAGTAACTCTATGTTAGTTAGCTTTCCTGATGTTTTTCTAACATGAAATGAGAGAATAAAATACTCTCTTAAAAATGTAGATGCTCAAAATACTTTAGGTATAGACTGAGGTTAAAGCACGAGAGGATTTACCCTGATGCTGTCTTTGCTTTGGATGGGAACTGAAGTCAATCATACATATAAAGTCCTAATCCTCATGCAGTTGTGCTTTTCCTTATGCTGCTGATATTCAGCACTGAAGTCCAGGATGCTTTTCATTAGGACATTTTTCTCATGAATAGTGTTTTCTGCCAAAGGGAACCAACTTGCTCCAGACAGAACAGCATGAAGAAAAGCACAAGAAAGACATTTGTCATTAGGAAATAGCACAAAGAAATGTCTCCTGGGAAGATGATCCAGTTTGAAGCAGGAGAGAGGAAAGTATAGCCGAGGGCCCACACAATACACTATGTGAGGCTGTGGCACACAGTTATCAGAGAGCCATGAACACTTAATCTTTCAGTGGAAGATTTGACTTTAAATGCAGCAAGTGATAACTTCCTATAGATTTCTTGGGAAAAGGCAAAGTGCAGTGGCTCACACCAGTAATCTCAGCACTTTGGGAGGCCGAGGTGAGAGGACTGCCTGAGCCCATGGGTTCGAGACCAGCCTGGGCAACTTGGTAAGACCTCACCTCTTCAATAAATCAAAAAATTAGCCAGGCATGGTGGCATACACCTGTAGTTCTAGCTACTTAGAAGGCTGAGGTGGAAGGATCGCCGGAGCCCAGCAGGTCGAGGCTGGGTGGCCGTGAGTGTGCCACTGCACTCCAGCCTGGGCAACAGAGAGAGACTCCAACTAAAATAAATAAGTCAATAAATAAAAATGTAAAAAAAAATTTCTTGGGAAAAACGGGAACACATTATAAATGCTGCTTATACTGACAGTAGACCAAGTTTGAAGTATGAATAAAATTCTGAGAATATCAATGACTATTTGATGGGGAGGCATGGCAAACCTCTATTAGACAACAGTATGATTAAAAAGTTATTGTATTTTATTGACTGTAACATTCAGAAGTAATCAAGAAAAACAACCTATCTAATAATGGCTAAATTTAGGAGGTAGGGCCATTGGGAGGAGGCTATATCTAACTTTGCTTTTACTTATTTTGAAGAATAAATACGATAGAAAGGAGAGTAAAGAGAAAAGGGGAGTGTAGATGGAATGGGAGGAGGAGGTCTAGATAAAGAAAGCAGTATATACAAAGAGAAAAAAGCATTGTCTATTTTATTTTTTATTTTTTGAGTCGGAGTCTCACTCTGCTGCCCAGGCTGGAGTGCAGTGACACATTCACTGCCACCCCAGCCTTGACCTGTCAGGCTTAAGTGATCCTTCTGCCTCAGCCTTCCAAGTAGCTGGAAATATAGGTATGCGACACCATGCCCAGCTATTTTTTTTTTTTAGTTGGAGTCTCACTCTGTCACCCAGGCTGGAGTGCAGTGGCATGCTCTTGGCCACCTCAGCCTTGACCTACTGAGCTCAGGTGATCCTTCCACCTCAGCCTTCCAAGTAGCTGGAACTACAGGCATGTGCCACCATGCCTGGCTAATTTTTTGATTTATTGTAGAGATGAGGTCTCACCAAGTTGCTCAGGCTAGTTTTGAACCCATGACCTCAAGCAATCCTCTCACCTCAGCCTCCCAAAGTGCCGGGATTATAGGCGTGAGCCACTGTGCCTGGCTGAGCCATGATGCCCTGCCTAATTTTTGGATTTATTGTAGAGACGAGGTCTCGCCAAGTTGCCCAGGCTGGTCTCAAACCCCTGGGCTCAGGAAATCCTCTCACCTCTGCCTTCCAAAGTGCTGGGATTATAGGCATGATCCACTGTGCCCTGCCAGCACTATTTATTTAATAATGCCATAGGGTTGGAATAAAATGTTTGGGAAAGGAAGCAGGGCGCAGTGGCTCACACCTGTAATCCCAGAACTTTGAGAGGCTGAGACGGGAAGATTGCTTGAGCCTAAGAGTTTGAGACCAGCTGAGGCAACATAGAGAGACCTCAACTCTACAAAAAATTTTAAAAAATTAGCCAGGCATGGTGGTACATGTCTGTAGTGTCAGCTACTTGGGAAGCTAAGGCAGAAGGATCACTTGAGTCTGGGAGGTCGAGGCTGTGGTATGCCATGAGCGAGCCACTGCACTCCAGACTGGGTGACAGATTCTGACTTAGAAAAAAATGTTGGGAAATGGGAAAAGATTTGGCTAGAAAAGTAGGCAGGACCAAGGCCATGAAGGATATAAAAGCATCCAGCTAAGGAGTGTGACCATGAGTCCTTAAGGAACCATTAAGGGATTTAAGCAGTGAAATAATATGCTCAGATTAGCAAATTAGAAATAATTTATCAGCAGTAGCTTGATGTCAAAGTTTAATTATCAAAGAGTTAAAAACATGAGTCTCATATTCATATACAATGGACACAGGTAGGCAGGCTTGCACCACTGCAAGGGAGAGATGCACGCTGCCCATGCCATTGATCCTCCTGGGATGACTCGACACCTTCCGCCCCAGAGACACCCTGAGAAAGATGGTCAACTTTTGGCTTGGGCCCACCAAGCTGCTGCACTTGGTGGTGTTAGAGACACAAAAAGAATTATTAGACTATAAAAGAATTGGTGTTGGTGTTCTTGAAATGAGTCACAGGTTATTAGAATTCGCTAAGATTATTAACAACAGAGACTCTTGTGCAGAAATTGTTAGCCATTCCAAATGCTTACTGCAAAAGGTGATGAAGGTGGGTCCAACCAGTTCAGTTCTGTCCCTTTAAATCCAGTTGGCCTGAAGGCAGAAAGATATACCAACTATGTGGTGACAGGAACTTGGTCCGCTTACGCAGCAGATGAAGCCAAGAAGTTTGAGCCTGTGAATGTCATCCACCCTAAACTTGGGTGTTCTATGAAAATCCCAGAGCCAAGCACCTGGAATCTCAACCCTGTGCCTTCTATGTGTAATGCTGTGCAAATGACAGTCTCAAGTGGTATTTGACTTTATACCTGCTCTTAGGGAGCACTGCTGATTTGCTACATGTCCTTAACCTTTATTTCTATCTTACCCAAGTTTGATGTGATTTTTGCTGGTGCCCAGAATTCATTCGTTGGCTGTGCTGGGATAACGGTGGCGATCATCCACAATGACGGCTGGGGTCCACTCTCATAGAGTGGCCCTCTGTCCTAGCAATACAAAGTGAAGACTGAAAATGACTCTCTGTACAATATGTCTCTGAGTTTCACCATCTATGTCATGGGCATCTAAGTCTTGGAGTGGATTAAGAATGATGACAGTGTAGCAGCCATGGAGAAGCTTAGCTCTATCAAATCTCAAAAAATGATTTACAATATTATTGATCATTCTCAAGGAGTCTATGAATGTCCAGTGGAGTCTAGTAGTAGAAGCAAGATGAATATTCCATTCCACATTGTGCAAGGGCAGAGTATATTTTGGTGAATATGTATTCATAGCTGATGCATCTCCAGCTTCTGAACATCTTCAATCCTGCTAGCATTATACATAGAGGCCCAGATGCCTACCACAGACATATGCCCTTCCAAGGAGA
>CAUYQG010257804.1:0-14123 GCA_963574415.1 Tarsius wallacei
TTTTTCGAGTTGGAGTCTCACTCTGTCGCCCAGACTGGAGTGCAGTGGCCGCTCCCGGCCACTGCACCCTCGACCTGCTGGGCTCCGACGATCCTTCCGCCTCAGCCTTCCAAGTAGCTGGAACTACAGGCGCGCGCTACCACGCCCGGCTAATTTTTTGATTTATTGTAGAGATGAGGTCTTGCTTGCCCAGGTGGGTCTCGAACCCGCGGGCTCAGGCAATCTACTCACCTCAGCCTCCCAAAGGCGCGGGATTACAGGCTGAGCCACCGAGCCCGGCTTGTCACTAATTCTTTCTGCCAGTTTAAATCCAGTGAAGTTTTCACTTCAGTTATTATTTCAACTCCTAAATTTAAACTTGGTTCTTTCTTATAATTTCTTCTTTATTTATAATGTATTACTATCATCCATTTGTTGTACTATTGTTATTATACCTTTCTTTAATTCTTCAATCACGGTTTGTCTACTCCTTTGGACATATTTATAATCACTATTTTGAAGACTTTGTGGAATCCAACATCTGTTTACAATCTCAAGAAATTTCTGTTGCCTGCTTTATTCCCCCAGGCATGGGCCATATTTTCCTGTTTCTCTTCAGGTTTTACTGAAAACTTGATATGTTAGGTAATGTATATTTGCTATTCTGGGTACTTTCACCACTACTGAGCTTTTTGTGATTTGCTTATTTGTTTGGTGACTGTGTGAATTATCTTGGTGAAGTGTATTCCATCACCACTGCCAAACTCTCATTTTTGCGCTTTTTAGTGTGTAGTTTCTAATATTGCTCCTAAGAAAATGCAGTATTGAATATGCCTATAGCTACCCTGCAATGATGGCAACTTTTGCAGGATTCCCTTTGACTCTCTCTTTTTTAAAATTTTTATGTATGTATGTGTGCACTTTTGAGTCAGTCTCACTTTGTCCCCTAGGCTGGAGTGCAGTGGCACACTGACAGACACCGCAGCCATAACCTGCTGGACTCAGGCAATCCTTCCACCCGAGCCTCCTGAGTAGCTGGAACTACAGGCATGTGTCACTACACCCAGCTAATTTTTTGATTTATTGTAGAGACGAAATCTTACCAAGTTGCCCAGGCTGGTCTCAAACCACTGGGCTCAGGCAATCCTCTCACCTCTGTCTCCCAAAGTGCTGGGATTACAGGCAGGAGCCACCACACTGGGCCTTGACTCCTCTTTGACCACAACCAGCCTTACTAACTGCCAGTCTATTGTGCTATTGTTTTCAGCAGTTCTTCAGGGCACAAATTGCTTCACCAACTGATCAAATTCAGGATAATTTGAAGAGTTCATTTCTGAGATCAGTGTTTGAAATGTGTTTTGAACCCAGAAGGGCATTTCCTAGTTGTCTCTTTCCCTAGTTCTCTCTAGGAAAGTAGCAGCTTGTAGTTTAGTCTATGTTTCCAATGAATCGACCAGTCTTCTCCCAATTGTCTTTCACCATAACCGTCACTGTTTTTGAGAGTACCTTTAGGCTTGAAGTTAATTGTACTCTATGACAAATGAAGTCAGTTCCTGTGCCAAGAGATTTGGAGTTGTTGGTTTTACAGTCCATTTCTTCATTGTAGAACCTCTGAACTACAGCTTTGGAGCTGGCATGGGGATGATAATACACATCTTTCTGACTGATCTCCTAACTTCAGGAGCTGAGTGCTTGATGGATGAGGGACACAATAGCTTTAGTAGATTTTGCTTGACTAAATGTTTGTTTATTCATTATATGATCCATGTGTGCCTTTCTTAGGTTCATTTCCAGATATTTGATGTTCCTAAGACCATTTCCAGAGACTTAATTTTTTTTTTTTAATGATTTTTTAAAGTTTCTTTAGGGATTGGGTCCTCGGAGCTGCTTGTGCTATAAAAGAAATTTTGAGGGTTTTGTTGCTATTGCTGTTGTTGTTGTTAATCTAGCTACCTATGTTATTTGAAATGTTTCTCTCCTTCTGTATAGCTTGGATTTAGTCAAGGCCACAGAACCAAATAATTATTATATATAGACACTAAAAATAGATTGACCAGTAGAATATTGTGATGGATTTGTTTTGATCAAGTTAGTTAATTATATAGATCATCACATGATCTATTAAAAAGAAATTATGGTTAGAAATTAAGACAATAATAAAAATTAATGAATTAATTAAGAGTATAATTTTTTATGTTCTCTACAATACAAAGTTCTAAATTTAGGCTCTAAATATAGTCAGCCATGTTTATGAAATGTGCTGTTATTATGTAAAGGAACTTTTTTACAAAAGAATTCAGATGATCTAATCCTATTATTAGTTTTTATAAAATGAATTAGAAACATATTGCATTCCTCCATACTTGATAGAATTTCTTTGTATTTTTGTTTTCTTGTGAGTTACTGATTTCTTAGTTTCTAAACTTAGCAAGTTTTCATTTGAAATATCTGAAGGTCAAATTGTTACTTGGATATAGCGATCCAAGGATTGAGAAAATGTCCAATCACATCGTAAATAACATTTCAGATCCCAACAAGGAATACTAGAAATGAAATAAGTAAAAATAAATCCACACACACAGACAGAAGCATATTAGAAATTATTACAAATGGTTGCATTTCAGGGAAAAATGCTATTACAAATATGTAATCCCTAGTTACTCATTTTTTCCCCCTTGATTCTTAGATTTAAAGTCATATTCCTTCATTATTTCTGACCTGATATGAAACACCATCTGGCATGTGCATGTAAAGAGGATTATATGTAAGCAAATAGATTTTTTTTTCTCTTTTTGACTCTAAGACTTTTTAAAGGCATGTAGATTATTTAGGTTCTAAGTGTGAAAATTAAACTGGTAAAAAGATAAGATGGCTTTTAGTACTTTTTAAATGAGAAATTATACATTGCTTCAACAATAAACTACTTTAATTGGCATTCTGTGATTTCTTTTTAAAATTTTAACATCATAATATTTTTCTTGAAGATTATAAATTATTTTCCCTAGAGGAAATGATAAAGATTTTCATAATTATCTTGTGATTTATACACATGTCAAACTGAATCTCGTAGCTCACTAAATCTAAGTTGGCTAAATTTTCTAGATAATTATCAAATATTTATCAATATCCAGTTTTCATTTTACTTATAATACATGAAGTGAATCAATTATATGAGAAATGCAATATGGTATTAGATTCCATGTTTGTGTATACTTTTGAAAATGAGGAATTTTTGCTGTTTTTAGCATTTACTTTGAATCATAAAATTATAAAGCTATTAACTGATAGGTTATGTGATTTAAAAATAACATTATTTATGTATTTAGAGGCAAGGTTTTCACAATGTTGCTCAGGCTTGACCCGAACTTCTGGACTTAAGCGAGCCTCCTGCCTCAATCTCTAGAAACTGGGATTACAGGTGCCCCCACCATGCCAGGCAAGAATCTCTTAAAAAAAAAAAAAAGCTGAAGTCCAGAAATGTCATATGATCTATCTGAAGGTCATGGCTATTTGGTGAGAGTCCAGAGTGAGAACACAGATTGCCCAAGTCTTGATCGAATCTACTTGGGATCCTGCTGTGCTTCTTTCACAACCCTGATTAACTTTTGTTCAGAAAATTTCACTTTGGAGGGCCTGAGAATATATGGAGTTGCCCATGCTCATGCACACCACGCTGGAAACCGAACAAGAGTCACACTTTGGAAGGTCATCTTTACCTACATTTTTACTACAACAATCATAGTGGCTCAGTGTTTGAGTTTTAAACCATTTCCCAAACATGGAGGCTACTAGGAAAATCTATGAGCAAACAGCCAAACAAAACTAGCTAATGCAAACAAAAAGAATAAAACACAATGAAAGTATGAAAGAAGGATCTACTAAGGTCAATTCACCAGAACTAAGAGTGAACTAAATTTCTATTTCAAATATGGAATAATGAAGGCTTATTTGGTTCCAGATAAAATTGCACAGAAAGTAAGAGAAGAAAGGAAGCAGGCATAGAGGAGAAAGCAAAGCAGCAATCTTGTTTATTGGTCTAATCCTTTATGCTGGACTGTATTAAAAGAAACATATGCAAATACTAAAAACATGGAACAAGGTTATTTAATTGTGTGTGTGTGTGTGTGTGTGTGTGTGTGTGTGTGTGTGAGATAACATTTATTTATCATTTCATCAAAACAAAAAGAAGCTTGCAAATTAAAAAGACACTTAAAATTTGAAATTCTAATAAAATTTTATCTACTCTCTTTGATCTCTTACATAAAAAAATCACATCTGTCTTCAGAATTCTGGATGACCACTGGAAAATATAAAATAAAATAGTTTTTCAAATTTTTTCTTACTGTTGTCAGCTTGTGTCTAATAAGAACATCAATTAAGATAGCAATTATTAAGCCATTGTCTATGTTGAACTAGCTACTGCATAGAGTGGTTTAATTTTTCTTATTCTATAGGTTCAGATAATTTAATTTCAGGATCATAGAGAATTTCTGGCTTTAAGGACATAGTTATTATATCATCAACTTCTGTGGCTTACTAATTCCAATGACAGCAAGGTTCTTTGTAATTTATCTTTATTTTATTTTTACAACTGATGCCTGTTGGGCCTGGGGACCACAAGATAGAAACAGCTGCAGTTCGTGTTATTATTTCTTCACTTTGAAGGAAATAAAGAGGCTGACAACCCTGAAGGACAAAGACTAAGTTGTTGCTGGATATGCTCTGGCACTAAGGCCACCTCCCACTGCAACAAGTTCTAAATTAAACCAGAAAATATATTCATTGTTATTTTCATGCTGTAACCTTCTGAAGTGGCCGGCCCATTGTGAATGAATGTTTTACTCACTGTTGTCTTTGTAAAACCCAAGATTCTTACTTGAAAAGACACTAGATTTAATATGAGTAACCACAGCTTTAGTGTTGTTTATAGTGTGCATGTACAACTCGCATACACACTCACAGAGGGTATAATACTGCTCTAGGTGTGTAATGATGGCAGCCCCTCAGTGGCTTTGCCCATAACAAGTGGCTATGAGCAAAAGTGACACTGGTAGATGATTTTAAATTTCTTGGTAATCAGCAAAATCATAAGAGAAAAATAAATAGTAAGATGATCAGGGTAAAATAAACACTCAAACACTGCTATTGTTCTGGACATATAAAACATTCTTCGCAAACTTATTCTTTTCTGTCTCAAAACTCATTACTTCTGTCATCACCAAAAAATACTAAAACTTAAACTACTTAACGTCAGTTTTCTTTTCTCTGTGTGTCTGTGTGTGTGTGTGTGTGTGTGTGTGTGTGTGAGCGTGTGTGAGAATGTGTATGTGTTTAAACATTTTTTTCTATGAATGATGATAATGAATTAAGAAGAATAGCATTTAGGATTGCTCATAGTAAATTTGACCATATACATTACATTAAGAAAATAATCAGATGGTGTTGAAATAATATACACACACGATTATATATATATGTGTGTGTGTATGTATATATGCATTATGCATAGTAATTATGATTCAAAAGAAAACTTAGAGATCCTCTAATCTGATCTCTACATTCAATAAAAGAAAAACCAAAGTATATATATATAAAACCATATTCCACAAAACAGGAGCAGAACAAATTTTATGTTAATCAAAAGTAATTTACTTAACTTATATATAAAAAACATCAGATTTTAAACATTCTACATTATTTACTTGTTTTTAAAATATTATCTTTATTGCTAATATATAATTCAGAAATTCTCTCTATATATAGAAATCCACACACATACACACATGTACAGTCACGTGTCACTTAACAACAGGGATATGTTCTGAGAAATGCATTGTTAGGCAACTTCATCATTACGTGAACATCATAGAGTATACTTACAAAAATCTTGATGGTATAGGCTACTACACACTCTATGGTGTAGCTTATTAATTCTAGGCTACAAACCTGTACAGGATGTTACTGTACTGAAGTACTAGATACTGGAAGATCTAGATTCAAATGTATTTAAAAATCTTAACTTAAATTTCAGAATAAACTTTTGAGATCACCCTCACTAGTCTTTTCTCTTTTTCTTCTTGTTGATGTTCACTTTGCTTATTTCAGTTCCTATACAGACTCAGCTTCTATTTTAGGGCAACCTTCATATATATTAGTACCACTGTCTGGAAAGTTACCTACTCCAACTCTCCATATTGCCTACTAAGACTATGCAACTCATGGAAGTCTTCCTTCTTCTCCTACCAGACAAAATGTGTTACTACCATGTAGATTTATTATAAACATTCTCACAGTAAATAAATAATTACTGTTCTATCATTTGTATCTTGATTAACTTGCTGTAATCTTCCAGGAAGACAAGAGCCAAGTCTCTGTTGTTAATTGGTGGTTGACAAATTGGATTAAGCAAGGATAAAATATACTTTTTCAATGACTGTCCAGGTCTGTTATATTTTCTAATAACATTCTATAAAAAAACCTATCTAATAAAAAATAGCTTATTAGCATAGTAAAGAACTGACTATATCAGAAAGTAATGAAAAGGTTTTTGGAGAAAGATAATTGCCATATTATAAAATCATGTAAATTTTATGTGTGTGTATATCTGTGTGTATTATGGTACATATATGTCTGTGTGATTCCACATATATATTTATATGCGTGTGTGTATACATAGTCTCTTAGTATGGAATGAATGATAATTTTCTGCTGTCCAGAAAAAAAGATTACTTAAAACGAATTACTGTGCTCTATTTCCTGATGATGTATGAAGGCTCGCAATAATATGACTCTGATTAAAGATAAATGTCTTCATCGGTTTGCAAAGAAAAAGGAAATAAAATAAGTTTCAGTGGTACGCAATTTGGGCATGTTTAAGGAAAAAAAGTACATTGTGTCTGAAATATATCAGTAACATTCAATTATCTCTAAGTTATCAGGTCTTCCTTGTAATGTTCAACTTAGACTAAGCTCCATCCTGTGGGTTTGAGAGAAGTTGATACATTCTATTGAATTTTCCTGTTAGTTCTGAGAATTCTTAGGAATGCTTTCATGTCTCAGAGAACTTTCAGGTGGTTGCATCCTGTAGACCACTATCAAGATATTTTTATTAGCCCACGCCAGATTGCTTCTTCTGATTGTTGTTCTCCTTCTGCATCCTCTTGCCTTCACCTTTTTTCCTCTTCTATATTGTGAAAAAATTAAGTGACGATTTAACAGTAATACAAGAGGATTAAGTGAAGAAATGGAAAAGGATAAAGAATATTAGATAATATCCAGACCTTCGAGACAAAAGCAAGGGATTCTTTAGAGTGGACCAAATACTTCTCAAAATACGTGTGATTACATATTAATCTACATAGCATGTAGCATGCACTAAGGCAAGACGGACTCAAATTGTAATTTGGAAAGCAAAAACATATTAAAGGGCATAGTCCTATTAGAAGAGCCCAAAATATATTATTGGTTAGAAAACAACATTGAGTGTAAATTGTTTATTATTATACTAGCTTAGGATTTAATTGCTCTCAAAGCAATGAAGAGATATTTATAAGATTAAAAAGTGCTCACTAAAATGACAACTCTAAGAAGGATGGACGTGTCTGCTTTAAGAACAAATTCCAAGCTCTACCCTACCAGCAAAAAAATTTTACGAGCCCTAGCTTGTCAGTTTCCAATTTCCTATATTTTTAAGATCTAGACTACATCCAAAGCAACAGGAAGAATCTGCTGGCCACTTCAAAATAGCATTTTTGTCTTTGCTACACAAAAACTTTTCAAGCTTATTATCCATGCTTATTTTGCCTTAGTGGTTACCAAAAAAAGGGGTAATTTCTTGAGGTGTCTTGGCTAGAGTTGGAAGACAGAGGGGAACCCATGAAGATCCCTCAAGACAATGTGAGCTTATGTATAAAAAGGGTTTGCTTTGGGCTATGTGCAGGCAAAGAAAGAAGTAAATGGACATATAAAGGAAGTGGTGGGGAAACAATTTTGTAGACAATTCCCCACCCTAGTCTGGTTAGTCAATGGACAAGTGGGACTATCTGAAGAAGCTCTGAGTGAAAAGCTGTGTAAAAGTCTCTTGGTCTCTCTTTTTCTTTGCCAAGGAAGGATGTTCATGCTTGCTACTTTATAAAGCAATATTTCATGCCAATGCTCTTTCTTCTTGGCCATAAACCGAGACCCAGAATTTCCTTTCTAATATCTCTGCAAGGGTGAGAGGAAGTGATTGGGGGAAAATCTCCCCCATTGGCGGTTTACACAGCACAGTAGTAACTCTCCTCTTCTTCAGAGGTGCAGAGACAGAATCATTGAGGGAAAGTTTATAAAGCAGGAATGCATTCGTATCCATCGAAATAAACATTCTACACACCTCCATAAATTGTTTAAAGATGATGATGATCATCTAAATATTCAGTACAAGCTGTATGTGGGAGAGAAGAGGTGAGCGGGCAGTCCCTGAGGAAAATTATCTACAGCATTAAGAATCAGCTGTCAAGGCAGAGAAATCAGAGTATAGGGAGAGTCTGTGTGGGGGTGCATCCACAGGTAGAAGAGAAGAGCCCGCCCACCTCTCCACCCCTCCTCTACCAGAGAGACAGAGAAAATTGGAAAGAAAGCTCTGTTTGTCACCGCCTCCCCACTCCCACATCACAATTGCACTTAACTAATCAAAGCCTGTCAAAGACAATTTTAACCCTAAACTTTAAGATGAGAAGTGCATCATTTGGGATTCAACAAAAGCACCCCAAATGCTTGGACAGCGTGGTGTCTTCACGACCCCCTTTGCCAGGCAAGTAAGAGCCTTTATGAGGTACACACCTCTGGCTCTGTGTTCTTTCTTCTGTATCTCCTAGGTATGAAAGTGTCAACTATGGCGTAAAAAGAACCTTTCGATGAACTCTGAAATGCAACATAATAAGTAAATAGTAAAGAACAAAGTCCTCTCCTCCTCACAAACACATTTGTGAGCCAGTTTCCGTAGTGTAATGGTTATCACGTTCGCCTCACAAACACATTTGTGTTGGTAGTTGACTGGGGAACAAGGGTAAGGTAATAACTACGGATCTGAAAGAAAAAATGTTATGCATTGTTCTCCAAAAGTAAGTGTAAGATATCCGAAGTTTGTAAATATATATACTGTATGTGTGTTTATGGTTCTTAAACTACTTGAACTTATTTTAGAAGTAAAATATTATTCCAATAAAATAGTCCTCTCCTTCCTGAAAATATGAACCACACAATACTAAATGTAATAATTGACAAAAATATTTACACTTTTTCCAGTGGTTTAAACACTCCAAATGCCAAATAAATTTTTAGGAATGAATAATATTTTTGAAAATAGTTTTATGTGAATGGATTATTTATGCAAGCATAGACTTAATAATCTGAATCCAAATATTAAAAAATCAGTCCAAAATATTCACATTATATTTTACCACCCTATCCAGTTTTTACTAACACTGGTACTCTTAGAAAGTTACTTTATTTTGGTGCTTTTCTATTGGCAACAGTAAAATCTTCAGGGACTCAGAAAAGGTGATGCATTTCAATCTTATATCATTGCAGTATTCACTTTAAAGCAATGTAATCCTTTTCTGTTTCTGCCCCAACATTTCATAATTATATCATTTTACAAGAATTGTGTAATTTACATAACCACCTAAATTGTCATAATTGCTAGAAAGTGCTGAAAAAGCATACGGTAGGCATTTCAGATTCATTTCTGTTCTCTGTTTGAAACTCATTTAAAATGCCTTTTGCATAAAAATTCTTTTGGTCAACAAAAAAGTAACTTGGGTTTGATTTTACAGGAGCCCTCTTCTTCTCCCTCTCAGGCTGACTTCTCTTATTTCAGGAAGCCCTTCCCAGCTATTCTACTTGAGTTCTAGAAGGCCCATGGAATCAACAAGTCCCTTCTCTTGATGTCATAGAAGAAACTGAGATCAGAGAGGTTAACTGATTTGATCTAGGTCCCACGGGGTTATCTCTGAAGAGTCAAGGCTAGAAGTCGCTTTTAAAAAACTTGCATGTTTTGCTCATTGTTCCACACTGTTCTCCACTACATTTAGAAAGAAGAAAAGGGAAAAAAATACAAGAGTGGAATGGTCTCGCAGCAGTTTTCTCAGCATGCCATTTCCATGATAATTATCTTAACCATCTGTTTTGCTTGGAACAGGCAAAAGAATTTGATATTAAGAAACAAAACTGTCATTCTGTACAACTGAGAAGGGCCTCAGTAACGGGACCTTATTTCAGAATATAAGAGTGGGTATCAGTTTTATCGGAGGTTTCATCAGTGAAGTAGAATGCCAATATTTTATTATTATGTTCTGAAAATCGGTGGCTCAGGAATTTTATAAATACAATTTTATAACTAAAAGTCATTGCAGCATACTATATATAATATTTGCTAAACGTGTAATCTGGAAACATGCGAAGTAAGGCACCACTAAACAGTTAAGGATGTTAGAAAATGGCACCTAATTTTCTTTATCTAATTCTGCTCCAAATTCTCCTCTAAAAAGCTAACCTATCCTTGCATACTTAAAAAGCAATGTATTAATATTTAGCTTCTTGAAACTAATTTGGCTGTTATGTGAAGCCATAAAATTCTGTGGCAACATAACAGATAAATATAAATAGCAAACCACACATCTAGCGTGCTTACCTCCTGTGTGTGTATACATATATGGACACACACAAGAGAAAACACACACACACATGCATACAATTTATGCTGCTAATAATTCGGAGTTTCAAAATGAATAAGAAATTAAGTAATTTTTAAAAAATATTTTGGTAAAAAATCACTGTAAAATACGTATTTTAAGTGTTAAAGTAAAGGCCAGGTACAGTGGCACACACCTATAATTCTAGCAATTAGAAGGCCAAGGTAGGAGGACTGCTTCAGGTCAGAAGTTTGAGACCATCCTGGATGACAGAGCTGAGACCCCGTTCCTCAAAAAAGAAAAAAAAAAAAAAAAAGCTGGACATGGTGACCCATGACTACAGTCACAAATATTTAGGAAGATAAAGAAGGAAGATTGCTTAAGCCCAGGAGTTCGAGGCTGCAGTGAGCTGTGATTACACCAGGGCACTCCAGCCTGAGTGTGGAATGGGATTCTGTCTCTAAAAAAAATTTTAAAATTTGCAGTTACCAACTTTTCAAATTACAGATATTATTTGAAATGAGTAGTAATTCTCCAAAATCATTATTTAAGTGAATTATAATTGTAGCAATTAACCCAAGCATCAGAACAGATAACTACTAACAGAAAAAGCAACATATCACTTCTGAAATAAGTCTGAAAGGCAAAATAATTTTCATGGAAAATGAAGAGAGTATTCAATTCAGTTAAGGAAGGAGAAAAACAATAAATTACGTCTGCCAAAAGATGTGAAATTAATTGCAAAGCTAGGAGTAACCAGAGACTCTTAATATTAATGTCTACCAGAACATAAAGTATATACTGCCACTGAAGAAGAAAAAAAAAAAACAGTGGAATCAACAAATACTTTGGTAAAAGAACAATTTTGTGTGTTCAATGATAATCAAATTGAGAATCAGATTTTGTACAGACAATAGGTGTGACATTGCCGAGTCATTTTAGTTAAATAATTTTAGAAATGGTGGGAAATTTCATCTGAATGAAAGAAAATTAAGTTCATAAAAATTTCTGAAAATCAAAGCAATTAAATTTTTTCCCAGTATGAATTATACATTAGGAAAAAGCAATTTAATTCCAAGTTTCTCTTTTCTAAAGTAATTATCAAAAAACTTACAAGCCAGTAACTGGACACAGGTAAGGCCATTCAACTTTTATACCAGCAATACAATTATTACCTGATCACATCACAAAAAAAATTGAAATTAAATAGAAAAATATATAGTGAAAATAAGCATGTTGACACCTAAACATCTTCAGAATTTAGTATTAAGTGGTTTTTCTGTTTGTTTGATTTTGATTTTTGTTTGTTTCTCATGGACACTTTTTCTTTTCTAAGTTGCAGTGTGGTATTTACCCTCCATTTTAAAATTTCTTAGCCACATGGTAGAAGACCAATAAGTTAATGTGGCAAATTAACCCTAGAAATCAGTTTGGAATATAGAGAAATTTCTTACTGTGATAGCCTACATTTATTTTCTTCTTGTAAATGAGGTTCATTCATTTTTGGGGGGGTGGGGTTGGAGTCTCACTCTTTGTCTCCCAGACTGGTGTGCAATGGCATACTCATGGCCACTGCAGTCTCGTTCTGCTGGGCTCAGGTGATCCTTACGCACCAGCCATCCAAGTAGCTGGAACTACAGATGTACACCAACATGTGTGGCTAGTTTTTATGATTTATTGTAGAGATGAGAGCTCACCAAGGTTCCAAGGCTGGTTTCGAACTCCCAGTCTCAGGCAATCCTCTCACCTTGGCCTACCAAAGTGCTTGGATTACAGACTGAGCCACTGCGCCTGGTCAATGAGGTTCATTCTTAAAGCCACACGTAAAATATCTCAGTCCAACATTTGTTTAACAAACTACTACATTAGTCATTCATGATATCCTGTTTCTCTGTTTAAAAATATATGTATATATAAAATATACATATTTATATATATGTATAAATATAAAATTGAAATTAACTCTCACTGTAATAAGCAACACACAATATAAATAGCATGCTCAATCTATTCTTTTCTTTCTCCCTTCATACTTTCCTCCCTGCTCCTTCCTTCTTTTCTTCCTTCAGTCCTTTTTATTTTTAGTTTGAGTCTCATTATGTTGCCCAGACTGAAGTGCAGTGGCATGATCATGAACTTAACCTGCTGGGCTTAGGCAATCCTTCCGCCTCAGCCTTCCATGTAGCTGGAACCATAGGCGTGCACACCATGCCTGGCTAACTTTTTGATTTACTGTAGAGACAAAATCTCACCAAGTTGCCCAGGTTGGTTTCAACCTCCAGGGCTCAGACAGTCCTCTTGTCTCTGCCTCCCAAAGTGCTGAGAAAACAGGCGTGAGCCACTGTGTCCAGCCCATTTTATTAGTTTTGACCACCTTCTAGCCTTTGAGATTTTTTTTTTTTTTCAGATGATGAGCTGTAAAAGTGCTAATAAATAAAACATTTATTCTTTAAGGTAGTATGTTCCATCCACTAATGTGCCTACGTAGCCACCAAATAGCCATTAACAGTCTTAAGAAAGGGTAAATGATATATATTTCTTTCTAGGATTTTACAATTATTCAAGATAATTTTTTAAAATGCCATTTGAATTTGAATTTATACACGATTCATGCTTTACTCGAAGTAATTTGAATATGAATCAAAAATTAGCCTAAAGGCAACAAAATAGTTTATGTGGAAAAATCAACAATATAATTACCTGAGATATGAAACAGGATGCTAAAATGCATCATTAAAGTGGCAACAAACAATAGAAACTACCATCTTCTTAGTTCACTTCTTTAAGATAACATAAAGAACAACCTATTTTTTACATACGTATTTTTCTTGATAATATTTGTAATGTTCCAGAAATGTTAATCATTCACTCAATTAATTTAAACACAAAAAGTAATCAGGAATATTGTCCCTAGAAGAAGTGATAATTATTAAAGACTATTTATATTACTACATGTATCACTAAAATCTAACAATATGATTTTTATAGCAAAACATTTTTATCTATTAAATTGGTTAGTATCTCCTATATACAGCCATATGACAAATACGTCTCAAAGGCTGATGAAAGAAAAAGTTTTTCTGAAACTCATGAACTTCGTTTTATCAGAAATAAAAATTATTTGATTTTTGACTTGTCTCACAAGAATTCCAAGGCTATAGTTTGGGCTCAACTACAGTAACTTTTCTTGGAGTATGTTTTCTGCTTTAATAATAATGAAGGGCCGGACTCGGTGGCTCAACCTGTCATACCGCGCTTTGGGAGCCCGCGGGTTCGAGACGCGCCTGGGCAACTTGGCGAGCCCTCATCTCTACAATAAATCAAAAAATTAGTCAGGCGTGGTAGCACGCGCCTGTAGTTCTGGCTACGCGGAAGGCTGAGGCGGAAGGATCGCCGGAGCCCAGCAGGTCGAGGCTGCGGTGACCGGGAGCGGCCACTGCACTCCAGTCTGGGCGACAGAGTGAGACTCCA
>CAUYQG010257811.1:0-14805 GCA_963574415.1 Tarsius wallacei
TGACTGACAGTGGTGGGAAACTATGGGGGGCAGGGGGAAGGTGATGGGATTAATGGTAGCAAATATCTGTCTGGGGATGGGGAGACACTTCTTATCAACAAGGTTGCCTGAACGAAGCATATTTGTATACCTAACCCTTAATTGCACCCCACAATATCATAATAAAAAATACTGAAAAAAAAATTGGAGAAGGTATACTTCTATTGATAAAAAAAAAAGAAAAGAAAAGAAAAGAAACTGGAAGGAGTATACAAAACGTCTCTGTATTTTTCTTTACAACTTTAAAAAATTATTCTAAAATTAAAACTGTTCAAAATTATTTGTTAATTTAGATAGAAAAATGAGCATATTAATGTTTTACCAATTTGCAATGTTTTTATTCTACTGTGAGGTATAATAAAAAATTTAAAATTAATAAAAAAAGAAACCATGACCCAATTATTTGCTGCATCCAGGAAACTCATCTCACCACATGGGATGCACATAGATTCAAAGTTAAAGAATGGGAAATGAGTTTCCAGGCCAATGAATAACAAAAGAAGGCAGGAGTTGCAATCTTAATATTAGACAAAACAACATTTAAGCTATCAAAAATTTAAAAAGACATGAAAGGACACTACACAATGATAAAAAATTCAATCCATCAATAAGAAATACCCATCCTAAACATATATGCACTCAACACAGGAACACCAGCATGTATAAAGCAACTATTAATTAAACTATAAAAAAATATTGACTCTAATATCTTGAATACCACACTAACAGCCCTATATAAATCAGGGAGGCAAAGCAATCAACTAGGAGATTCAGAACCAAAACTTGACACTCTACCAAATGGACTTAATAGATATCTACAGAATATTTCACCCAACAACCACAGAATATACATTCTACTTATCACCTCATGGAATATACTTCAAAATCAATCACATCCTCTGCCATAAATTAAGCATAAAACAAATTCCATAAGGTTGAAATATTACCATGCTCCTTCTCAGGCCACAGTGGAATAAAAATGAATATCAACACCAACAAAATTTCCCCAAAGTCCACAAAGACAAGGACACTAAACAGCATGATGCTGAACAACTACTGAATCAACACTGAAATCAAAACAGAAATTAAAAGATTCATGAAAACAAATGAAAATGAAGAAACATCTTACCAAAATCTGTGGGATGACATGATACAAGTTCTAAGAGAGGAATTTATGTCTCTAAGAACACACACCAAGCAAATGGAAAGATCACAGGTTGACAGCCTAACAAATCACCTAAGGGAGCTGGAAAGAGAAGAACACCAGAACCCAAACTTTAGGAGAGTAATTCAGATCACCAATAAGAGTCCAAATATGGAATATAGAAGACAAAAATATCATAGAAAACATCAACAAAACAAAATGATATTTCTTTGAAAGAATTAACAAGATTGATGGACCCCTAGTCACAATGACCAAGAAGAAGAGAGAAAAAGCACTAATAAACACAACCAGAAATGCAAAAGATCAAATCACAACTATCTCAAAGAAACACAAAAGATTATTAGAGATTACTATGTACTCCTATATGGAAACACACTTGATAACCTAAATGAAATGGAAGACTTTCTGACATCACACAACCTTCCCAGGTTGAAGAAAGAAGACATTGAGACACTAAATAGACCAATGACAACCCAGGAAATTGACTCTGCCATATGAAAACTACCTACAAAAAAAAAGCCATAAAGAAGGACAAACATGGACTTTGCAGCAACTTGGATGAATTTAGAGTCTATCATACTCTGCGATCCATCACAGAAACAAAGAACAGAATACCATATGTTCTCACTTATAAGCGGACCTTGAACAGTTATCATAATACTGTAAGAAAGGGATTGGCAGTAGTGGGAAACTGCCAAGGGGGAGGGGGAGGAAGATTGGCAGTTGAGGGAAACTGCCAGGGGAGGGAGTCACATCTCCTCAACAAGGTTACCTGCATAATGAACATTTGTATACCTAACCCTGAATTGTACCCCATACCTTTAAAATTAAAAAATGTTAAAAGAATTTTAAAAATTAAAAAAACTCTCTTAGGTGGTAGGTAATCACTCTCTGATTTCCCTATGCACATGTTAAATAAATGTGTATGTCTTTTCTCCAACTAAAACTAAGTAAATAAATAAACAGCTTCAATTGCAAAAGAAAGATTTAAAAAGTAATTTGCATAAAGCAGAAATAATATAGAAGTCACTACTTGATTATAGGACACTGTATATCTGGGTGTAGTTTGCCAATACATTAATTATTTTACATATATGAAATATATTGATGTATAATTTCTCATTATAATATGCTTGTCAGCTTTTGGTATAAATATATTGTTGGTCTTTATAACATTATTAAATAAATGTTACTTTTCTGTTTTACTTACAAAAGTTTGTTCAAAGTAAAAGTGTTATTTATTCTTTTGTTAGGAGTTTGCACCAGTGAATCTAATTCAGATAGAAATTTCCTTTGAAGGAAATAGAGTCAATATTCTTAATAGATACTCAATTTTCTGTTTCTTCATGTGTCAAATAAGAATTGTTTTCTCAAGAAGTTTGTGCATTTCCCTTAACTTATTAAATATCTTGGCATATAATTGTACAAAATGTCATATTAAACTCTTTTTGTTAGTGGATCTCTTCATAATGTGTCTCTTATTTTTTTCATTCTCTTTAATAAGTTATATTAGTGTATTAAAATCAGTTTGGGGATGTTTTTAATGTCTTCCATTATTTGTGGACTTTTTGTATTTACCATATTTTTCATTATTTTCCTGCCTACTTTTGGGGGGACTTTAGGAGTGGGAAGAAGAAGGTATTTGTTATTGTTTCTAGCTTTCTGGATTGGAGGTGCTTAAGTCAGCTAATTTTACATCTTTTTTTTTCTAATATAAGAATTAATGTTATTACTATTCCTTGGATAAATTATGTAATTACAATCTACAAGTGTGTGTTTCCATATCACCATTATTAGTCAGTTTAAAATATAGTTAACCTAGATTACTGATCTCAGCCTAGTCTTAAATTTTTTTCTTTGATATTTCAATAATTTTGAAGTATATTTTTTTAAATTGTAAACTTTTTTCTAGTTATTCCTTTATCGATAATTTCGAATTCATATCCATGACACTTGAAGAACTGACTGTAAATATTTTCAACATTTATTTATTCAGATTTCTTTATGGCCCAGGATTTACCAGTTATATTAACTGATACATGAATATCTCACAGATATGTGAAGCCTTTCACCAATTTGGTCAAGGTTCTCTACATGTCACTTTGGTGAAAATGTTTAATTGTACTGTTCAGAATTGTTTCACTACTGGTGATTTTGGTCTCCTTTTATCCCCCAGTCATATAAAGTGGTATGTCATTGTCTTCAATACGATTTTGAATTTGTCTATTTCTTATTTTGCTCTATTAATTTATACACACATTTTAACTGAAATAAAATCTGCATATGATAAAATTCACCAATTAAAAGTGTTCAGTTCGGTGATTCTTTGTATAGTTCTATTTCCACAATGACAGTGTGAGGATATTCACATACCTACTCAAGCCACATAAGAAAAACTGATGATAAATATTTAAAAAATAAAGTATTTACAGTCTCTAGAATTTGTCCTAATAAATACAACTAATGAAGAAAATGAATGGTTTTCTATTCCCAAATGATGATGATGTTGAGTGCTTATTCATATACCTATTAGTTATTTTTATATCTTCTGTGAAGGAAAGTATTTTCTAATCTTTTGTTAGTGTAACTTGGCAAATTGTCTTCATTATCGAGCTATAATCATTTTTAATCTATACTATATCCAAGTCCCTTATCAGTTAGTTTGAAAAATGTTCTCCCATTCTGTGGGGTGTTCTTCCATATTCATGGTGACTTTTAAAACACTTAGGTTTTAAATTTAATGATATGCAGTTTTTCTGTTTTTTTTGTTTTGTTTCTTCTTTTGGTGTCACATTTAAAAAACCCTAATACAAGATAATGAAGATTTACCCTTAGATCTCTTACAAGAGTTTTGATGTTTGAATTCTTACATCCAGGTATTTATTCCATTTTGAGTTAATTTTTGTATATGGTTGAGGTTAAGGTCCAATTTTACTCATTTGAATATAGCTATTCAGTTGTCCCAGCACTCTGTGTTGAAAAGATAATTCTTTGGTAGAATGGACATCTTAAAATGTTGATTCTTCCTATCTATGAGCATGGAATATTTTTCCATTTGTTTGTGATTTCTCGGATTTCTTTGAGCAGTGTTTTGTAGTTTCCATTGTAAAGGTCTTTCACTTCTCGGGTTAGAAAGATGCCAAGTTATTACATTTTTTTTGCCTGGCTATCGTGAATGAGATCGTGCTTTTTATTTGGTTCTCTGCCTGTTTGTTGTATAAGAATGCAACTGTTCTTTGTAGTTATTTTGTAGACATTGCCAAAAATACTTTAGCAATGCAAGGCCATTTTTGATAGATTCTCCTGGATTTTTAAGGTCTAGGATCATATTGGCAGGAAAGGGATAATTTAACTTTCTCTTTTCCTATTTGGGTACTATTGATTTCCTTCTCTCTTCTAATTGCTCTAACTAGGATGTCCAATGCAATGTTGAACAGGAGGGGTGAGAGTGGGCAGCCCTGTCTTGTTCCGGTTTTCAGGGGACATGCTGTCAGTTTCTGCCCATTTAACAATATGCTAGCTGTGGGTTTATTGTAGATGGTGCTTACTATTTTGAAGTATGTTCCTTTTATGCCTAGGTGTTTAAGGGTTTTTATCAAGAAAGGACGCTGGATTTTATCAAAAGCTTTTTCTGCATTTAATGATATAATCTTGTGGTTCTCATTTTTACCTCTGTTGATGTATTTAATTACATTTATGGTCTTGCAAATGTTGAACCAGCCTTGCATCCCAGCAATGAAGCCTACTTGGTCATGGTAGATGACAGAGTCAACACAATACTCACTAAATTGCCAGCATTATTCTTCTTAGACCAGAAAATGACAGTACCGAAATTTACATGAAAGCATAAATGACCACAAATAGCCAAAACAATGCTTAGCAAAAGAAACAAAGTGGGAGGTATCACACGTCCAGACTTTAAACATATAGACATATAAATCAGTGGAACAGGACAGAGATTCCAGGAGCAAAACCTCAATTTCTCAACCAACTCATCTTCAACCAAGCCTCCGCCAACAACCACTGGGGAGAGGAGAACCTATTCAGTAGATGGTGCTGGGAAAATTGGCTAACAACTTGCAGAGGATTGAAACTGAATCTCTACCTATCACCATATACAAAATCATGTCTAATTTGATAAAATATCTAAATGTAAAACCTCAAAATGTAAGAATCTTAGAAAATGCAGGAGACACCCTTACAGAAATCGTAGTAGGCAACCAATTCTTGATCAAAACCCCAGATGTTCATGCCATAAGAGATAAGATAGGTAAGTGGGACCTCATCAAACCTAAAAGCTTCTGCAAAGCAAAAGAAACCATCAAGAGAGTGGGAGACAGTCCACAAAAATGGGAAACAAATTATCAATTGTATATCTGACAAGGGCCTAACATTCAGGATCTATAAGGAATTCAAATGTGCCAAAAGGAAAAAAAATCAAACAGCCCCATTAAAAAGTGGGCAAAAGACATGAATAAACACTCTGAAAAGAAGATGTACAGGCAGCCAACAGACACATGTAAAATTGCTCAGTCTCATTTCTCATCATCAGAAAAAAGCAAATCAGAAGCACATGAGATACCACCTAACCCCAGTAATAATGCCCATCATTAATAAAAACAAACAAGGCGAGGTGCAGAGAAAAGGGAATGCTTCTACGCTACTGGTGGGAATGCAAACTAGCTCAACCTCTATGTAAAACAACGTGGCAACTGCTAAAAGAACGAGATATTGACCTTCCACATGACCCAGCAATTCTGCTACTGTTAATATGCCTGGAGGAACTCAAATCATTCTACAAAAAAGATACCTGCATATACGTGCTTATTGCAGCACTATTCACAATAGCAAAAACATGGAACCACCTGTGCTGTCCATTGAAACTGAACTGGATAAACAAAAATATGGTACATATGCACAATGAAATATTACACAGCCATAAAGAAGGAGAAACATATGGACTTTGCAGCAACTTGGATGGGTTTAGAGTCTATAGTACTCACAGAAACAAATAAGAGTTCTCACTTATAAGTGGACCCTGAACATTTATCATAATACTATAAGAAAGGGATTTGCAGTAGTGGGATACTTCCAGGATGTTGTGGAGGACAAAACATAAATAAGGTTAGCCAGTCTCAAACCAAACAAAGTGGGGACCAAAGGGAGACCCAACCTTTACCTGTATGATGTCCACTTGTATACCTAACCCTGAATTGTACCACATATCTTTAAAATAAAATTTAAAAATAACAATAATAATACAAAAAAAGAAAAGATAGTTCTTTCCCCACCGAATGGTCTCATCATCTTTTTTGAAAATTAATTAATGATAGATGAATAGACTCTCAAATCTATCCATTAATCCATATGACTGAGTATATGCTAGAACTATATTGTCTATAACTCTGTATTAAGTTTTGAAATTGTGAAAGTGAGTCCTCTAATTTTGTTCTTTCTTTACAATATCACCTTTGTTATTTTTGTTGTGTTAAATTTTTATATGCATTTTAGAATCAGTTTGTCAGTTTCTGCAAAGAAATAGTTATCTGGGATTTTAATAGGGGCTTCATTGAATCTGTGGATCAATTTAGGGTGTATTGTTGTCTAAACAATACTAAATCTTCCAATCAGTAAACATGGAATATCTTTTGATTGATCCAATTCTTCAATTTCTTTCAGTATTATTTTCTAGTTCTCAGGTAGACATTTATTTATTTTTAATTTTTTGGAGATGGGATCTCACTTGGTTGTCCAGGCTAGGTCTCAAACTTCTAGTCTCAAATGATCCTCCCACCTTAACCTTCCAAGTAGCTGAACTAACAGGTGTGCACCACCATGACTAGTTAAGATTTATTTTTAAGTATTTCATTGGTTAAGGCATTGTAACTGCTCAAGAAATGTCCCCAAATGGATGTACCACCCCTGTTGGAGACTGGAGGGGGGAGTGCCCACACAGCACATGTCACTTACACAGTGTGTACCCATCAGAAACTCACAAGGGAAGATGGCAGTTGTTGGCATCAGTGCTCACTGTGAGCTGGCGTCCGCCAGTCTCCATATGGCTACAGCCAGTGGGTCTGTTCTCTGCACCTGGTCTGTCTTTCCCTTGGCTAAGCCTGCAGAGGCTTACAAGAGGTGTGTAAAAAGTCTCTTCTGTACATTCACTCCTTCCTTCTTCAAGAGCACTCTCCTGATCTTGTGTCAGGCCACTTCTAGGGTTGGCTGGGACTTGTAGCTGTCCATTCTCCACATCTCCAGGAGACCAGACAATAAAACCCAGCTGGGGTTTCCAAGTTGACACCAAAATCACCAGTCTGACACCTCCTTTTAGGCTTCTTTGCTGAGATTGGCCGTTGTTCACTTTCACCTGTCAGTCATCTTGACCTTCCTCCCATACTGTTGTTGTTGTTTGCTTTGTTTTTTGTTTGACAAGTTTAGTCACAACTAAAGTATTCATTTTATTGACATTTGTAATAATTACCAAAACAGTTGTAATCTAATCTATCAACTATGTTTTCAATTAAGGTCATCTGTTTCTTGTTATTCTTAATTTTAAAAAATTAATTTCTTCCATACTTTTTGCATTAATAAAAATGGTATTTTTTCTTTATTTTGGCTATTAGTTACATTCTTTCAATATTCTTTTAGTGATTCTACAAGTTATTACAATTTTTGTCTTTCTTTTATTTTATTAAATACAGGTTATTTTTACCATTGTCTTCAATACTGTTAGAATTAGAGGGCACTTAAAATGCATTTATTCCATTTCAGATTTTCTGTTATTTATATTTATCTTACTTCTACACATATTTAAAAAACACACGGCATTACACTGTTTTGTGTTGTCAGCATTCATCTACAATTTCACTGTTCACCATTTCAGATGATTTTAATTCCTTATTGTAGTTTCTTGTTTTCTTCTGTCATCCTTTTTCTTACAGATGTCCACTGGATTCAAAAAAAGAAAAGATAAGATAGAAATAAGAAATTAGAAGTAAAACATTTCAGATTTAAAATATATTTTTAGAAGCATATAATGCATACATAAACTCTATTCTTTCATGCCTAGTTGGTTATAGTACAATTTTTGCCCATAAAGAAGCTTCTGCCAAGCAGATTTGTATCCTCAACACAAAATAGGCAAAAACTAAGAAGTCAAAAGTAGAAAGGGTTAAATAAATTGGACTCATCTTGTCATGTTATGTCTTAAACAGGAACTAATATTGAACCTAGTTCCCTCATTGAATCACAATAGAACAAAACAGAAGATGTAACTAAAGCTTAGTTACCCTATATCAGTAGAGGTTATAGAGGTTATTTGAAAACCATCACCTTAATACCAAATTAATTTCTCATAATGCTATTTTCATAATAAGGAGAAATAGTCTATAATTTTTATTTCCATGCAACCATTCTCCAACTTCAAAAAATAAATTATAATTCCTGATAAACATAAATAATTGACTTTTTCTAGATACCGTGTGAACTAGCTTGTGTCCTATAGAAGATCAATTTGGAAGATGTGAGTTTATGGTGGTGATGGTGGAAGTAAAAGGGAATGAGACAGGTGGAAGATTTGTAGCAGCATAATGGTTTATTTCTCTGTTGGTCCCTTCTTAAGTGTCCAGGAACAAACTCAGGCAGGTTTTACAACAGGTATGTTTGTTTACTCAGCATGGAGAACTTTTCCTGAAGTATTGCAAGGAAATTGTATATATATGAGATAGCTATATATATATATATATGTTTGTGTGTGTATGCACACACACATATCTCAAATATGTACATATATGCATATGTACACATGTATATATCAACATACATTTAAATACCTGGCTGTCTCCGATCTGCCATTTATCTTTGATTAACTTTCAATCCTTGATGAACAAATTTCCCTTCACTTCCAAGTTGCAATATTCAGAAACTTTGCTATTGTTTTGGAAGCCACATCCCACACCTCATGGCATGGTACTTCATCTAACTAGGAAAGTAGAAAGAAAGAGGAAGTTAGTCAAGAAATGTTATGAATCACCTGGATTGTTTCTCCATTTTCTGAGGTATGTAATTCATATTCATTATAAATGAAAGTCTCACAAACTACCCTGTAGGGTAAGAAATAAATTTTATCCCATCTTACACATATGCAAATGATTTTCACAAGGTCATACAGCTTACTGTGCTACAGGGCATAATTGAGATGCAGTATGTCTGCCTGTGGGTCCCATAGTCATAGCTTGTGGACCATATGCATTTATAAGATCAATATTAAAATACCACATTTTAATTAACTAAAAAGAATACTTCTTTGATCAAATAGTTTTTAATGCTCTGCAGGCAGTCTGTCATTAAGTAGAAACCTTAAATGAGTGCTGTTTTTCTACCTTTTTGAAATACTAAGTCACTTTTTAATAAAGTATTGCCCTCATCGAACTTGAATTCATTGTATTTAATTTGTGATTGGATAAATGAAAGTTATAGTTAACTTCACAAGGAAACTTATTTAATTATCTAGAAAACTGAAAGCATAAATAGCTCTTGAGGCCCAATAATTTTTTCTGCTTAATAAAGATTATTATTTATTTAAGGAAAGGTACATAATAAATACTTGATGCTGAACCAGCATAACCATCTTCTCCAAAATTTTGCCCATAGATAGACCACATAATTAACTCTAAGGCTGAATTATAATCCAATCACCTCTGAATGTTACTGCATTGTGATGTATATAAGACAATAAATAATTATAAATCATTTCTGAGTATTCTACATGTCCTTTCTGTGCACTGTTAAATGAACTTGAACTTGAACATCCTCTGCAAACCACAGTCTAAGTGGTACTCACAGGGTAGCCATCATCACACAACACTAGGTTATGATTCCACTTTTACTGTAAAACCAAATATCTTACTTGTAAGATGTTAATTACATTCAAGTCTCTTTTTCTAAATAACTCTAACAGCATGGATTAAAGGAATACAGTGCTTTAATAATGACTTTTATTTGCAAATAAGTCAGTCTTGGGAATATTTATGATCAAATACAGGTTTACATAGAGAGTTTTAAGTATATTCCAATCGCCAGTCTTACCAATAAGACAACATTAATTAAAACAGTGTTTATGGAGACATTGTATACATTTTTTTAAATGTTCCTTTAAGCTTATAATGTTTCACATGTCATTTACTGCATTTTTCTTCTTTTTTGAAAAGCTTAAAGATTTCTATAAAATAATATACAAATTTTAGACTAACTTTTGTGTGTTGTATATATGTTCACATTGAAATAATCTAAGGCTTATGAAGAACATAACAAGTGAAAGAGAATGTGTTCTCAGTAGCTTTACCTTACTTAGCTTTCAAATTGGTGACAATAAATATGAATGATTTTGCCAATAATTATTCATTGAAATGGATATTTTGACACTAATTAAGGTCTATTTCCTAAAAAGCTGTACCAGTATAAAAATGAAATTAGGCAATCTAAGGAGTTAAAATGATCTCTCAGTAAGCTAAATTGGAGTTTTTCCTACTATTTCAAGAGTATGTATTATAAAAAGAAGAAGCTATTCCTGCTTACTTTGAATTTTCGTATTTTGCTACATTCTGAGTACCAGATAAGCTCTACCAGTTATACCCTGCTGTTCAGCACTTAAAGTGCAATGAGTCAGCTCTAAATCAGACCAAATAGCAGCTGTATAAAGTTTGACTGAGTATGTCTTTATCATCGAGTGAAATAGATATCTTCTCTAATTAAACATTTATGGTATGGTATGGTATAGTGTATAACCTTCTTTTTTGAAACTTAAAAAAAAAGGTTTTCTACCTTTATTGGCATTTTCCCCAAAATATAGTCTATGAGAAAATTCCTGATCCTAATGGCCTAAACTGTAGAAGAGAGAGTTCTCCCTGTCATCTATCTCATGAAACCTAAAAATCTAGGTCAGTTTCCTTTTTTCTGCGAGAAATAATGCACCCCCAAAATGTAGTGATTATAAATGATGTATCTAAAATCAAATTGTGTGCATTTGAGTGAATTTCAGTTTTCTCACTTACAAAATGGTAATAATACTAATCACTTCAAAGAATATAGTTTTTGTAGTGAATCTAATGTATCAGTACACTGTTAAATACTTACTGAGTATTTGCTAAAGTTTTGTTATTGTTGTACCTTACTAAATTATGTTATTATTGTACACTTCTGACATGCAGAAGAAATGAACATAAGGAAAAAAGCACAGGGGGATAAAAAGAAGGAAAAAACCCGAAAAACAAACAAAACCAAACAAAATAAGACGGCAGCAAACAACAATTTCTAGATAAAGTGAAACCCACAAATCAATTAAACATAAAAATAAAGAGAATAAACTTAAGGATGAGTTAAAGATGATTTCAAGGCTTTAATTCTGACTTACTTGGAAAATGTTCCAAATATTTATCTAAATAAAGAGAATATCAAGAAACTAAAATATAATTCACATTTTAATATTATAAATGAATGTAGCTCAATTACAAATACAAGTGTGTCAGCAATTAGAAATAGGGTACTGAAATAGGGAACAGAAGGCAGAATAGAAAGTTAGATTTTAGAGGAATAAAAAATAGTTCAAAATCCGAACTTTGTTTCAACTAATCAATGTTTCTCTTTTTCTTTCATTGTAAACTAAAAAAAAACTTTTACATGTTGCTACTAACAAACATATTTTATTATGCTTATATCAAATTTTAATTAAATATAGCAATGTAATTAAAGATAGCTTAAAGTTAGGATTTATGCTAGGTTATCTTGAAATGGATTAACCACAGAAATGCATAGTAGAGAACTAGGAGCCAGGATTTGAGTTTTAAAGCATACTCATCTCTATAAATAGAAGAATGTATTTGTAACTACCAGTTACCCAAAGAATTAAAGGATAAAATTAACCCTTGGATCTGGATTTCATTAAAAATCAGTGGGAGAAAGAAAGGTTTAGTAGGTGAAACTTCAGCCACCAGAAACTGAGATTTTCATTCTAATTCTCACTTTCAGCAGCTCAGTAGAAAGTTACATCTATCTTTTAATTAATTAAGAGGAAATAAGTCTGTCATTGGCTAGAACATTAATCCAATAACTCTGTTTACAGAAAATTGAGACTATTCTATCTATTGAAAAAAATTATTTGCGTCAATCAAAAGGGAAACAAAATCTAGAAATACCCTTTTCGTGTCTATCTTATTGCTATAGAAGGGAAAATTAGTCATGTGCAACATGAGCAACATCCTTAGTTAACAATTTGGACTTCAGTACACTAGGTACCACATGTCCAAGTAATTTACTCCTTTATTTATTCTAAATATTAATTGACTTTCTTCACTCCAAGGTCTATTCTAAGTTCTGTAGCCATTAGGGTGAGTAAGAAGATAAGAACACTACTTTTATGGGGATAAAAAAGCAAATAAAATGGATCAAGCTTGATTATTAGTGCAACTTACATAATAAAAACACAGTATGGTAATTGAGGAAAAGTATGAATGATCACATTTCAGTTGGATTTTTAAAATAAAATAAAAAACCTCACAGAGGTGCTATTGAATAAGATACTTGAATGATAAGAAGTAACCAGACATGCCAAGATCTGGAACATAAATAGCTCAAAAAAAAAAAAAAAAGGAAATAGGTCATATAAGGACCTGGAGAAATGAAATTGGGTAGTTGTAGAACTGGAAAATAGGTCAATGTGATCAGACTTTGGTGAGGACATTGGAGGATTTCAGGAAGTAAAGTCAGACAGTAGGGTCCTAGTTAATGTTAGACTTTGTAGACTATTATGTGAAGTTAGATTTTTATCCTAAGGTTAATAGGAAGCCATTGGGGGTTTAAGAAAAACATGAAAATAACTTCAGCATTTAATTACCTGTGGAAAGATCATTCTGCTTGAAGTACAGGAAATGAATGAATGTATGAGGAATAAATGAAAAGGGGCAAATTTTGAAGTAAGCTGGGATAAAATGGTATTATATTAATAATGAAGAGTTGATGGGTGGATTTATCAAAGTGATAGCACTGAAGGGAAATGGGATTTGTGATGTGTTTTGTAAATGAAGTCATTAAAATTTGCCAGTAGAACGGATGTACAAGGATGAGAAAAAGAAAAAAAAAGAGAAGAATTCCTGAGCCCTGAATATGAGTGTATAATAAATCAAGCATTATTTTTAACATTTTGGTTTCAATAATTATTGGAAAACCAAATGAATGTGTGAAGTAGAAAAGTAAATATATATGTTTAGAATTCAGAAGGAGGAAGGTGCTAGGCTTATAACTCTGAGACTCATCATCATATAAATATTAGTTCAAATCACCTTGGAAAAGAGTTTAGAGAGAGACAAGATAAATTATTGCAGGAGATACCAAATTCTGAGACAAAGAGAGAAGCTCCTTTATACTTCAAAATTGACACTTTGGCTCCTAGTAAATAGAACCTTTTGGTTTCCTTGATATCACTACCAGTTTCTTCCTTGATTTGGCTAATTACAAATCAACTACATGAAATAATAACTCATTTTAGACTAAGATAGCATATCTACATTAATGAAGAAGCATTTAACTTATGTGTTTAAAAGATGTACTCTTTCTAGGAGAAATACTGCGTGTGTAATTTAGATATAGATTTATTTGTGACAAATGAAAAAGTCCAAAATTATGGGGGCAAAAATGACCAAAAAAAACCCAGTTTATTTTTCTGTCATATAAAGTTCTGAAAGAATGCAATCAGTGCAGTCGAGGGCTTTTATGATGGTTTTGGTTAAAAAAAAAGTCTTCAGAAATTAGCAATCATCTCTTGTTTCACATTATCTTGTGATTTTAAGATGGTGTTTAGAAATATAATATTAAAAAGAAATAATTACATTGTCAGCCATTAACTAAACCAATGAACAAGTTTCATTATCACAAAGTCCTAAGGATTATGTGGTTATTTTAATTGATATCAGGAATTGTTCACATTAATATTAATTTACTCTAATTAATGCACAGACACATCTTGTTCTATATCCTTATTGTAGCCCAAATATAATATGAAATTAAGGAAGAACCAAAAGGCTTACCAAAAAAAGGCAAAAGAAAATTAAAAGAAAAAATTCTATAAAATGTTACAATAAATTAAAATGTTTAAGTGAGCTTAAAAGGTATGTTTAGATATAAATCTTTCAGAGACAACATATACACTGGATTATGTACAGTGTCTGGAATATCTTATGTCCTCAATAACGCTAGCTAGCTCTCTTTCTGTCTTATGAAGGACATACAAATCTTTGTCCATGTAAAGCACTATATATAGAATTGTCTAGGGAATGACTTGGAAAAGAACATTTGGAAGAAAGTTTTAGAAAGTGTTCGAGATAAAGTATATTTCTCTTTTATAGCTCCATGTAAGGCTGATTTTTTTCTTTAAGTGTTTTATTTGTTTTAAAAATAGATACAGGAGAGTGATCCAAGATGGCGACCGGACAGCGTGGTCTGTGAGACCTCCGCAGAAGAGGACACAGAAAGACTCCAGATCTCTCCCAGGGGGCCTGCTCCCCACACGGAACTTGTCCACGGACACCGCAGAGGCATTACAGCGGGCC
>CAUYQG010257814.1:0-14228 GCA_963574415.1 Tarsius wallacei
CCCCCCCCCCCCCCCCCCCCCCCCCCCCCCCCCCCCCCCCCCCCCCCCCCCCCCCCCCCCAACCAAAAAAAAAAAAAAAAAAAGTTAAATATAGCTACTATATGGCCCAGAAATTCCACTGCTGGTATATAATATATTCATACAAAAACCTACACATGAATGTTGCTAGTAGCATATTTCACAATGGCTAAAAAGTATAAACAATCTAAATGTCTATTAATTAATAAATGGATAAACAAAATGTGGTATACTCATACAATGGTACATTAATAAGGGTTCTTCAGAGAAACAAAGTCCACAAGATGCATGTGTGTGTATGCATATATATATATAACCACAGAGAGAGAGGGAGAGAGAGAGAGAGAGACTTATAGAAATTGGCTCACGGGATGGTGGAGACTAGGTGAGTCCAAAAATTGATGGGGAGGCCAACAGGCTGGAGATTCATGAAGAGTTGCAGTCCATGTTCAAAGGCAGTCTGCTGACAGAACTCCTTTTGGTTTGGGGGATGTCAGTCTTTATCCTAGTAAGCCCTTCAACTGATTGGATGAGGCCCATTCAGATTACAAGGGGTAATCTTTACTCTCAATCCATTTATTTAAATGTTAATCTTGCCAGGGTTGGTGGCTCAACCTGTAATCCCATACTTTGGAAGGCTGAGGTGAGTGGATTGCCTGAGCCCACGGTTCGGGACCCGCCTGGGCAACTTGGCAAGACCTCATCTCTACAATAAGTCAAAATAAATTAGCCAGGGATGGTAGCACATGCCTGTAGTTCCAGCTACTTGGAAGGCTGAGGCAGAAGGATTGCCAGAGCCCAGCAGGTCGAGGCTGCAGTGGCCAGGAGCAGCCACTGTATTCCAGTCTGGGTGACAGAGTCAGACTCCAACTCAAAAAAAAAAAAGAAAAGAAACCCTAGTTTTATGAGCAATCTTAATACTCCCCCCTTGCTGTGTAATCTAACATGGCCACAGATTTAGGAGATTAGGATGTAGACATTTTTGGGGAGGCCAACACTCTGCCTACCACACTTGTTTATGAAATATAATTTTGTGGTAGCTACTGTCCAATGGTACAGAAATGGACACATTACTCTGACAAACATTGAAATATGGTGACTCAAACAGCAAGTAGAAAGGAGAAAGGTATAATAGAAGAGCCTAGGCGACATAGCAAGACCTCGTCTCTACCAAAAATCAAAAAATTAGCTGGATGTGGTGGTGTACATCTGTAGTCCCCGCTCCTTAGGGAAGATGGGAAGATTTCTTGACCCCAAGAGTTTGAGGCTGCGGTAAGCTGTGATCATGTTACTGCACTCCTGGGCAAAACAATGAGAGCCCGACTCAAGAACAAACTAACAAACAAACAGAAACCAAAAACAGAACAATGGCATGAAAGTATCTTTGTGTACTTATCTTAAAATTTTTCCCATTCCTAAAGATGACTGGTTTCCCATTCTAATCTCAAATTTTAAAAATCATCCCCATTTGTCTTGCTCATTGAAATCCTGGGGCAAGAAGAAGCCAACAACAGAATTTCCTCTCTGAGACCCACCCAACTTCTAAACATAGTATCTCTCAGATTCTTCCTCAGTGGAGGAAGACTTTATCTAAAATATATTATCTTGGACACACGTGATTTTCCCCTTGACTTTTTTTTGTGTCACTCTAGTAATAAAGCACCAATTCTTTAGAATCATTTTTTTCTATCAGTTTGCAATAAGAATTTCTAATAATCTTTTCAAAATGCATATTTGATTATGCCATTACTACACTTAAATTCCTCCATGGCCTCTCCAGGCTCTGAGGAAACAAAATACATGTAACCTACAGATATGTTATATGTATAGAAATCATGTACACGGTCTAGAAAATGTGGCTTGATCTGACTCCTGGGCATTCTCCATTTTGTTTGCTACACTCCAACCACACTGGATAAATTTTCATTTCTTGGAAATATTATGCTTCCTCCCAACCAAAGTCCTTGCACATATATTTTCCTGTACATCCCCCTTCTCGCAATCTCCTTTAACTTTTAGTCTCAACTTAAGAATCCTGCCCAAGGAAACTTGTATTGACCTCCCAAATTAAGGCAATTCCTTTGCCACACCCTTGCATGTTATTATTATTATTTTTTTGCTTTTTAATTTTTTATATTTTGTTTTAAAGATGTGGGGTACAATTCAGGATTAGATGCACAAGTGAACATCGTACAGGTAATGTTTGGGCCTCCCTTTGGTCTCCACTTTACCTAGTTTGAGATTAGGTACCCTTACTGATGTGTCCCTATCCCCACCCCAGCAGTATCCCACTATTTAGATATCATCTCTGTCCTATACTTAAAAAGAATCAAATAATTTTCTTTTACAGTTATCTAAGTTTTAAATTTTAAAAGAATCCAACTGAATTACTCTAAAATCAATAATTTTGGTTCTCATTTATCTTTATCACTAGATTGGAAGTCTAGTTAGAACAAAAACCTTGTCAGGTCACAAATATTAAGTTTCCCTTTGATATACCCAGCACCTACCAGGGTGCCCAAGACATGGCAGCTTTCAACAAACAACATGACGAAAGACTGGACATACATCAACCTCCTCTCACACTCTCCTCCTTTACTCTGAGCTTCGGTCCATGTTTACTTGTCATTTCTCCCAGATCACACATAATATTCACCTTCCTTTGCACATTATTTTTCTTTTTGCCCTTTCGCCTCAATCTTTCTGGGTCTTCAAGCCAGAGATTAAACATTGCTTTCTCATAGGGGCATTTTTAGACAAAACAACCTGAAATGTGTCCCCTGATATTTCCCTCACTTAGCATAGTATTCATTTCAATCATGACCGTTGCTTGCTTACTATTTCTTTTTTTCACTAAACTGCAAGAATCATAAGATGCAAAGGATGCCTATGTCATATGCCATTGAATGCCTGCCCCCAAACCTGGAAGTTCATAAATGGTTGTTCCTTGTTACTGATGAAGGTGAGGACAGTCCTAAGTCAGTATATTAAAAGACGATTCTCGAAGTGTACTGTGTTTGAGAAGCGCCATCAAATGAAGAACATTGTTGGAACAGTCTTTTTTCTTTCTTCATTTTTTTTCTCTTTTATTTTAAAGATGTGGGGTACAATTCAGGGTTAGGTATACAAATGTTCATTATACAGGTACCCTTGTTGAGGAGGTGTGCCTTCCTCCCCTGGCAGTTTCCCACTATGGCCAATCCTACCCCTCCTCCCCTGGCAGATTTGGACTACTGTCAAACCCACCATCCCCTCCCCTGGCAATTTCCCACCACTGCCAATCCCTCTCTTATAGTATTATGATATTGTTCAAGGTCTCCTTGTAGTACTCAGTTTTCTGTTTCTGTAATAGATCACTGAGTATGATAGATTCTAAATCCATCCAAGTTGCTGCGATGTCCATAATTTTGTCCTTCTTTATGACTGCATAATATTCCATTGTGTATATGTAACATATTTTTTATCCAGCCCAGTTTTGATGGGCTGAACCCAAACAGTTGGGTCCATGTTTTTGCTTTTGTGACTAGTGCTGCAATAACCATGTGTGTGCAGGTATCTTTTTTGTCGAATGATTTGACTTCCTCCTGGTGCTGGGTCGTATGGGAGGTCAATGTCTAGTTCTTTCAGAAATTGCCACAGTTTTCCAAAGAGGTTGCACTAGTTTGCATTCCCATCAGCAGTGTAGAAGCCTTCCTTTTTCTCCGCATCTTCTCCAGCGTCTGTTGTTGTTTGTTTTATTAATGAAGGCCATTCTTACTGAGGTAGGTGGTATCTCAATGTGGTTTTGATTTGCATTTCTCTGATGATTAGTGAGGCTAAACCCTTTTTCATGTGTCTGTTGACTGCCCGTATATCTTCTTTTGAAAAGTGTCTATTCATGTCTTTTGCCCACTTTTTAATGGGGCTGTTAGTTTTTTTTTTTTCAGCATGTTTGGGTTCCTTGGATATCCTAGATATTAGGCCTTACAGTTGGCAAATATTTTCTCTCATTCTGTAGACTGTCTCTTCGGTCTCTTAATGGTTTCTTTTGCTTTGCAGAAGCTTTTCAGTTTGATGAGGTCCCACTTGTCTATCTTACCTCTTATGGCATGGGAACTTGGGGTTTTGATCAGAAATTGGTTGTCATTTTCAATTTCCATAATACTACTTCTTATGTTAATGCTAATCAAAGAGATAATCATTTTGCTAAGAAGGTTCAAAAATATTACCCAGAAACATCTAAGGAGCCATGCCCTATAATGTTTTGTTCTCCAAACTTCTAGCCATCCATATATTACTTTTATAGTATAGCCCAATCATTTTGATGGCATATTTATCATGCAACTTCTATATAACACTCACTGTTCAAGATACTTTGTGGGAGAAAAGGAAACGTATGACATATTCGCAGACTTCAGAATGCTTATGGCAATACAGATGTAACAGTGCAAATTTCCATGATACTAATAAGGCAAAAAATGTGCCATGTGAACACAAAGAGCAAATGGTGTGGTACTAAAATATGGGAATCTGAAGAGCAAAGTGATCACTAGAGGTCAGAAGAGACAAAACAAATCAAACACCTTAAAGACCTAGGACTTGAGCTTGTTCCTGAAGACTGAAAACTACTTGGTAGCAAGGAGAAGAAAGTTCTTACATCTGGATGATACCTACATAATTATTGAAACCAATGATTAGGCGATTTGCAAATTCTCTGTCTTTTTTTTTTTTTTTTTAATAACATCATCTCTGTCATCTACAGTCATGGATATGCATGGTCATTCCCAATGAAGTTATTTTTTCCCTTGGAGTCCCCTGACACTTGGCTTTCCATTAGCATTTCAGGTATTGCTTTAGAAAAAAACAAATTAGAATATATGAGAAAAAATAAACTCATTACGATTGACTGAACCCTATTTAAGTCTCCTATGGCTATAACAGAGTACAGTGTTTATTGATTTCTTACCCACACTCTCCTACTTCACTATTGCTAAATAAATTTTGACTTATAAAGAATGACCCATGCAGTCAAATGTCATCTTATACTCAATAGAGTGCTAATTCCTGTTACTAAAATGGTCTTTTTCCTATCCAAGAAATGTAATGCATATGTTGCTTATTATAGGATTTCAATAAAATATTGATGGGCTAATACTTTATCCACTTACAGGATATGAGGTCAAGGGTTCAAGAAGCAGAATAGTCTATTCAAAGCTTCATCATGGAAGGAGACTGAAAATGCAGGGACTCTGGTTGGAAAAAAGAAGAATGCCAGTGGATTTTTCTCTAACGAGGTCTGTGCCGTATTATAGTTTCAGATAGGTTTCTGGGAAGTGCAAGTTGGAAGAAACATGTGAAACCTTAAACGGGTTATATTGAAAGATTTGCATGTGACTGATTGTCTTTTTATGTATATTGGTTTATTGTTAAAATTTGTTTAGCACTTTATATTTCCAGAAGTACAGCACAGTACAGAATCGGCCAGACACAGCAATTGCTAATTAGCTGCTTAAGCCTATGTTAGTGAGGAAAATCTTTAATTAGAGTCAGATAGAACCTTAACACCCAAATATCTATATGTAATACTGGCTTAAAGTTGTAAATCTTTATGAAAACTGCAAAAATAATTTTTTGAAAATGACTGAATTCATTTTTTGAAATGAGAAATACACACACACACACACACACACACACATATATATATTATATAATGAAAAAATGCAGTTGGTTCTAATCTCATGCTCCAATTTTACTCCCTAGTGTTTCAGTGTAACTAGTCAAATAATTTATTTTTCAGTTTGTTCTCATGCTTCTTTTTAGGGTTTTGGAGATTCTTTCCTGAAGATTCAATTAAAATTCCTGTGGTTTGCCATATGGGTGGGTTGTCTGCCTTAGGGGTCTTAGTCTTTGCTTATGCAATAGGTTAAAGCACAGTCTTTAAAACACCACATCTTAATCAAATGTCTTCTACAGATTGCTTTGCTTCCCTCCAATGTATTCTGCAAAATTCTGGCTTCCCTTTTTACCATCAAACGGTAAGATTGTATCTAACCTGAACATTCTGAATCACTGTGATTGATGGAACTCTATCTGCTGGATACATTCTTACATTTGAAATTTGTCTTTTGCTTTTTGGAGAAGTGAAAATGATATTTTTAATCGTTTTGGCTGGAAGCAAGTTTTTTTGTTGTTGTTGTTGTAAGAGCCGAACATAATAACTCCATTCTTACCTAGTTTCTCAACAAGTTCTTTCTAATAAGTCAAACAACTCTTCATCAATATGATGGCTCTGAATTCTGTTGTTTTATCACTTCATGACCACTTTTCTGTAACCTACCTTTTCACACATTATTTGACTTGATCTTTCTCTGATGTGTAGGGAAAAAAATACACACACACTCGAAAACATGTTTCCTGTTTTCTCTGTTGCCTCTGGTCCCTATAAAACTGCACCTTAAGCTAAGGTATTCTGGGATGATTGCCTCAGAGGGGAAATGATGTAGCTAGATACAGAGACTAAAGTCAAATTATACACTTCTAAGTACCTAAGTACTCTTGAAAAGCAAGGTTTTGATTTGCAAGGACAAATCTTTTTGAGAGAGGAAATGTTTTAGAATTCACAAAGCCTGTTTTTGCATATCAAAAGCAAACCCCAAAGGAATCAAAGCTTAGAGCTTCTGCCATTTGTTTTTTAATTTTAATTTTAATTTTTTTGTAAGAGCCAATCTTCCCCTTTCCTTACCAAGAAAAACTAGAATCAATTTTCTAAATATGGCAGGGGGAGAAGTGAATTATTTCTGGATACAAATTTCAGAAAATGGACCAGGTGTGGCAATCACCCCACCGCAGTAGGGGGTGTTATAAAACCCCAGACAGGGCTAGCTTTGAATAGAGTTGAGAGTACACTGTATTTCACTTGCCATTGATGCCCTGAAAAATAATGAGCCTTGTAGAAAAATCTTCTGTAAGCATCCTATGGCAATAGTGTAATTGAAACAGTGTCAGGAAAGGTCTAGGCAGAGAGGACCTGAAAAAGTTCGCAGTCCATGTGGCTCTAAAGAGCTCAGGGAAAACACTCAAATGAGAAGGTGACCATTTATTATCAAAAGTGAGAAAATTTTGAAAGCGAAAGGGTGCATGATTAATCATCAAGGCAACAGAAACCAGCGGTCCAGAGCATATAGTCGCCAGGGCATACAGTCCACCTTATAGACAAATCTAAAAGTTCTGAGGGAAAGCCAGAAGGCTATATGAAATCAAAAATTGATTAATGAAACAAACAAACAAAAAGGATGTGATTCTAGGTATCTCATTAGATGCCAGAGGAAATAAATAATAGTAATGAAAGATCGTGGAGGGAACGTAAACATCTTTGTGTATAATACAAATGGAGAAATAATAACATCACATATCCACAGATTCCTATAGCCTACCTCAGGCCAGGGAATATAGGAGCATTCTCTCTCTTTACAAAGAAGTAAAGCTAAATAAAGTAGGATCTTCAAAGGCATCTAGAATGATATAAAGGACAGTGGAGACTCAGAAGGAGAAGGGTTAGAAAGGGTAGAGGGATGAAATATCACCTGTCGGGTACAAAGTTTACTGGTTGGGAAGCTGGGAACTCTTAAAGCCCAGACTTCTTTGCCACTGTACAAAGCATCCATGTAACCAAAAACTATCTGTACTCCCTAAAGCTATTGAAATAAAAAGATAAAAGAAAAAAAGTAGAGAGGAAGAACATTATTGAATGGTTAAAAAATTATTCATTGTCTGATATGAGGTTTTGAGTCGAAACTTGTCTGATGGTTTAAGACAGAAAAATATAATTTTATCTTTATTTAATTGTATTTCTGGTTTGAGAATAAATTACACTAGTCACACCCATGAACTAAACCGACTGAGAAGCACAGCTTCAATTTTTCAGACGTATAAAAGGAGAGGTGAACTGTTGGAAATCAAAGAACCACTTAGTCAATCAATATTAAAGTCTCTTCGATAGCCTTTTATGACAACATATTTTTTAACTCTTAAATTCTACTTTAAAGTCATTTCTATTTTTCTAACTAAAAAAAATTTATGTAAAACAAATTATATATAAGTACCAGTATTTTCTTTCCACTGCACGTGTGATTACTAGTTATAGTAATTTAAAGAGGCATATTTGCAGACAAACTGGGATTGCTCTTTGGAAGAGAACATATTTTCAGCCAAATGTTATGTCTTCGTGGGTAGATCCTTTTGTGAGAAATGATGATCAGCAGCTGCCTGAAAGTCTACTTGTTACTTTAAAACAATAAATAAAAGTTCAGTGATGTTGATGTTGTAGATAGGGGGAAGGACAGTCCAGAAATCTGAGCATTTTGTTCACTCACAATGGGCATACACACTTGTTAGTGGTTATTTATTTATTTTTTTTGAGTTGGAGTCTCACTCGGTCCCCCAGACTGGAGTGCAGTGGCCGCTCCCGGCCACCGCAGCCTCGACCTACTGGGCTCCGGCGATCCTTCCGCCTCGGCCTTCCGAGGAGCTGGAACTACAGGCGTGCGCTACCACGCCCGGCTAACTTTTTTTTTGATTTATTGTAGAGATGAGGTCTCACCAAGTTGCCCAGGCGGGTCTCGAACCCGCGGGCTCAGGCAATCCATTCACCTCAGCCTCCCAAGTGCAGGATTACAGGCTGAACCACTGAGCCCGGCTATTAGTGGCTATTTTGATTATTCTATGTGATACCATGTTTCAAACAAAATAAAATACAAGTGTGATTGTTTTTCTTGCCTACACGAACATTTGCCTTGGGATCACGGAAAAGTTACTAGTCATCCTTGTGGTCTCTATATCAAGGAATGAGAGAAGTATATTAGAGGAAGCACAAAAACTGTGGTCTGCATTCTGTTCTTGGGAGGACGTCTGGTAGTGAGCACTGAACCCTAGCTATGGTATGCTTTACATGTCCTTCTTGAATCGAATCCTACAATACTTAGTTTATTTATTTATTTTTTAATTTTGTTTTAAAGATGTGAGGAACAACTCCGGATTAGGTATACACGTGGTCATCATGCAGGTAAAGTTTGGGCTGCTTTTTAGTCTCCACTTTGCCTGGTTTGATGCTGTGTCCTCCTCACCCCTAACCCTGGCAGTATCCCACTACCTCCAATCCCTTTCTTATAGTCAAATATTTAGTTTCTAAGAGCATGAGAAATCTCTTGCCAGTCCTCATCTTATTAGATCTGGTAACAGCCTTTTACCCAATAGGCTTCTGCTACCAGTTACATACTAACAAATATCCACTCAGAGCTCATATGGTCAACTCCCTACTAGACTCACATAGTCAAATGGAGTGAAATCCCATAGGTCTATTTTGAAGTCCATTAATGTAAAATAATGCTAATCCTTATGTTTTTTTTCTTTGAAAGTTTGTATTCAGCTATCGCTGGTACTTAGGATTTGAAGGCAACTGGCAAATAAAATTATGATGTGGAGTTTGTGTGGAACAGGTTATACAAATAAGCAATTTAGATCAATCAAGCTCAAATTATTTTAGCGATCTAAATAGATCACACAAAATTGAAATATTTTGTTAAAATTATTTTAAAAGTCTGATATTAAATCTGTATAAAATGAAGTAGTGAATATCAATAATACAAACTTTCATATAATATTTAAGCTTGCAGATATCTAGGAAACTTTCTAGCATAACGTTCTAAGTAACATAGGGAAATTCTTTTTACCTGGTCATGGGAAATGAGTATCATAGACATGAAACATTTAAATTTGTAAATTTAATTTTTCTTGGATTGTGTTACATTGAACAGATTTGATAACATCCAAGAGAGGTGAATTTTCAAGTTAATAATGGTTTGTATGACACACATTTAATTAACTAAATTAATAACGAACAGTGATATTACAGAGGCTACTCAATTCATTTGCTATATAATAATATGCTGGTTAACACTTAAGAAAAGTGGCTGGCCATTATCAATATATCATGGTGCATTGTGCTAACATTAATAGGATCAAATTAATGTAGTGTTACTTTTAACTTAAGTAGGCATTAATGAATGCTTCATCATTTCAAAATGTTGCCATGACATATTATCAAAATATCAAATACTTAACTTAATGTTTAGCATAAAAGGGTTCATTTGAAGCCCATGTTAATGAGAGCTTTGTTTTTTTTTTAAATTACAGGTATAATTAAAAACTGGAATTAAAAAGACTTTTGAAAATTATTTAAATGTGCAACAAGACCACCTTTGAAACTGCAGATGTGAAGAATAATAATACATTTAAAGCTAGGGAAATTCTTTTTTACACTCCACTTTTAGCCAGTAGATCAGTTCATTTCTATTAAGAGACTGAAATATGACTTCATATTAATGATGGAATCAAAACAGATGGAGCTATCTAATGGTTCAGGCAGGAAATTGGAGTAGGAATTATAGCTTCTTACCCTTATATCTACCACTGATTCACTGAATGACCTTGGGCAAATTACTTAAGCTGCCAGGTCAAATTTTCTAAGTGCACATCTTCTTTTTTTATGCCCAGAGCTCATATTAATAGAAAAGTAAACTCTAGAGAGATAGAAAAAGGAAATGATATAATATAGAATAGAGGAAAAAGCCTTTGGCATGGAAGAGATTAAGTGGCTTACCCAAAGTTTCACAGTTAGTATGTGGACTACAGGGGATTCAAATTCAAGTGTGTTACTCATTGGGCCTCAATTTACAAGTCTTTAATATCAGCATAATAATAGCTACCTTGAATATTGATCATGATAGCTTGAGTTTAGCATTTGTCTGGCAAAGTATAGGTATCTGATACATACAGTTGTTTGTTTTTTAGACTCTTCTACACTCAATGTTGTTACCAAATTTATTCTTTTTTGTTTGTTTGTTTTTTGTTTTTGTTTGTTGAGTCAGAGTCTCACTCTTTTGCCCAGGCTAGAGTGCAGTGGCATGTTCATGGCCACCGCAGCCTTGACCCCCTGGGCTCAGGTGATCCTTCCACCTCAGTCTTCCAAGTAGCTGAAACTACAGACACACACCACCATGCTCAGTTAGTTTCTGTGATTTTTATTGCAGAGATAAGGTCTCAGCAAGTTGCCCAGGCTGGTCTCCAACCCCCAGACTCAGACAATCTTCTTGCCTTGGCCTCCCAAAGTGCTGGGATGACAGACTGAGGCATCACGTCCAGCCCCAAATTTATTCTTATGACAGCTAATAGATACATGTGTTTATTTTTATTTTTTATTTTTTGGAGAGCAGGATTTATTGAGAGAACGAAAAACTCCCCAAGCGGGAGGGGACCCGAGGGGATTGCCCATATGTGTTCATTTAATCTAGACTCCATTGTCATGATTGTAGTGTTTAGCATTTCTCAATCTAGGCAGTCACAATCTAAAAATTATTCTCAGTGACTCCATTGTTTTTCCACATTAATTTTAGCCTTTATGCTTTCTGCAGCATATAGATGACACTATCATTGGAACGATGAGAGATCGTATAGAAAACAAGGAGGGCAATGGCTGAGCTCTTCGTAGCACGAACATTTACCAGTCATAGAAAAGAAGAGCCTGAAAAGGAGAGTGAAACTTCATCTCGTTTCTCTAGCTTCTAACTGCCCAGATTCATTAAATTAACACAGCCCACTGATTCTCTCTCTTATATGTTATTTGACTCTAGCCATAAATTTTCATCCAAATTGACATTTCACTAGTTCAGGCTTATATTATTTCTTAGGAATTTTTGACTAGTTCCCTGCGTCTAATGTTTCCTCCTCAAGTTTCATCTCCGCATCACCTACAGGCTATGTCCCTTGACCCTTTTAACCTCAGCTTCCATCCAGCATATTATTCTCAAACAAGTCTGAACTTCTGATTTTCTGATCACATCTAATATCTTCACATCTTTGCATGGGCTTTCTCCTCTACTGGAATGGCCTCTCTTTAAAACTGACCTTGAGTTTCACTTCCAGATAGCCTTTATTCACTGTTTACAGTCATCATTGGTCACCCTCTTCTGCAATTCCACTCTATAATATATGTCACTACAATTACACTAATTCCACTGTTTCAAGTTATGAGCTTTTAGTCTATTTTTTCTATCAAATTTTGCTTTTTTAAAGAGAATGCTTGGCCAGGTGTCGTAGCTCATGTCTGTAATCCCAGCACTTTGGGAGGCCGAGGCGGGAGAATTGCTTGACCAAGGAGTTCAATACTAGCCTAGATGACATAGCGAGAGATCTCACCTCTACAAAATAAAACATTACCCGGGTGTGGTGGCTCATGCCTGTAGTCCCAGTTTCTCATAAGGATGAGGTGAAGGATTCTCTGAACCCAGGAGGTCAAGGCTGTGGTGAGCCATGATAAAGTCACTGCACTCCAGCCTGGGTGAGAGAGTGAGACCACAACTCAAAAAAAAAAAAAAAAGAAAAAAGAAAAACCCCAGATGGAGTTAAATCGGCAAAGAAGACTTTATTCAAGAATGACCCAACTTAATTGCAACGAAATATGGCCAATTTAATATGCATAGGAATAAGTTAGTGGAAAAGTACCAGAAGATATTAAAAGAGAGGTTGACCAATTAGGGCATCTATTAATTGAAATTAATGCTTATAGGAGTTATGTTCCTACCCTACCCTCCCACAGAGACTGGGAGGAAGACAGAGGCACTAGGTCTCTTAATGATTATTTCAAAGCTCCCAAATCCATAAGAAATATATTTCTAGGTTGTAAAACCGGCAAGAGGCTGGAGATTTACATCTCAAAGGGGCAGAGAAATAATTTAGAATTGCAAGTTTTCTAAAGTAGATGCTCTAAGAAAAGGGAGGTCAGGGGCCCATAGTCAGGAAGAAGCCTGTCTAAAGTTGCATCAAGTTGAGGGGAATGTTAATGCCGTCTTGGTCAACATTTATATTCACAGATTCTGAGACACGTTAAACACTCCATCAATTTAACTTTGCTACTATGTCTTATCAAGGCTGACAGGATGCCTGGCACAAATTTTGTTCTTTACAAATCCCATGATTATTTTTACCTAATTACAGATACACTGGGCAGATGCTGGAAAGAGTATGTCTATTTTTATTTGCTTAAGTTTCCTCGCATGGGTGCTATTTTTTATTTTCCCTCACCTTTCCCTTGCTACCGTCTCTGTGGGTTTTGGCTCCTCACTGCACTTACTTCTGGCTTATGTCAGAGAGATTCAACAATTTCTTGTCTCCAAGTGCCAAAATGATTCTCAGCTCCATCCTGGTAGGTCAGGAGTAATTCCCATGTTATACTAAGTAAGCCTTCTTAATATAAAAGATGTCACAATGATGCTAATATTGATTACCACTCAGAGCCTAAATGTGATGCCATATTGTGTTAAGTATGCATGCACACACACACACACAGACACACACACACACACACACACACAGGTGCATTCCCATGCACACGCTTACACTGTATATATTGGGGGAAAGTTTGGAAGAGCAGAGAGGTGGCTCAGTCCTGTAATCCCAGCACCTTGGGAGGCAAGAGAGAGGATTGCCCGAGCCCAGGGGTTTGAGGCCAGCCTCGGCAACTTGATAAAACCTTGTCTTTACAATAAATTAAAAATTAGCCGAGTGTGATGGCACCTGTGGTTCCAGCTACTGGGAAGGCTGAGGGAGAAGGATTAGACAGTGTATAGGAACCTTCCGATGTAATCTGTTGCCTAATAACTTAGAAATCATGACTCCCAACCCTGCACAAAGAAAAACACCGAAGAAAATGAAAATCAACAGCTTACCTTGAACTCATCAAAGAATGGAGGGCACAAGGGTACACTGCTGCTCTGAAATCTATAAACGGAAAAATCCAGAGAGTGGTAGGAGCACCTGATGGTGATTCTAAAGATCTTCTGGAGGCTATATGTGTAGACGTGAGTGAAAGAGAGACTATTGGGACACAGTCATATGAAGGGCCCACAAACTCTACCATGTTTTTTTTCATGGTGAAAATAAAAAGGCAATTCCCTCCCGGCTCTGTATGCAAGAGAGGAAGAGGAATCACTGTGAAATATGCCCAGTTCCTTTGTCAGAACAAAGAACTACAGCATATCTCCCAATAGTTGCCTTTACCTTTCTTTATTCCTCTTCTGAGGGAGGGAAGGGGGAGTTAAGAAACACCTGTGGCCAGGCTCGTTGGCTCAGCCTGTAATCTCGTGCTTTGGGAGGCTGAGGTGAGTGGATTGCCTGAG